>CM076674.1:18273620-18471120 GCA_038501925.1 Xenopus petersii
GAACTGTAGCGAAGATAGAGTGCTGAAGGAACAATTAGACCAGATGAGCAATAAATTTCGAGAAAGAGGCTATAAAGAAAAATTTTTAAAAGAATCAAGAGAAAAGGTGGATAAGATAACTAGAAATGACCTATTGATAGGAAAAGAAAAGGAAATTAAAGGGGAAACGAGACAAGAGATAGTATTCTCAACCACATATAATCCATTGGCCAAAAGTATTGGTAAAATCATCAAAAGACATTGGGGAGTATTACAATGTGACACAGAATTACAGAAAATTATTCCAGACAAACCCAAAGTTGTATTTAAAAGAGCCAATAATTTGAAACAAATTCTAACCAATAATCACTGTACCACAAAAGGGCAAGTAAAAACTCACAAGGGACATACATGGGCTGGGTTCTACCCATGTTCCTTGTGCACGGCCTGTAGATATGGTATAAAAAAGAAAAAATTCATTTCGGAAGTGAACAAAAGGGAATTTGAAATAAAACAGAGCATTAGATGCACAACAAAAAATGTGATCTATTGCTTACAATGCTCATGTGGATTACAATACGTGGGGAAAACAAATAGGAAATTGAGGGATAGGATTAGGGAACACGTTAATAACATAAAAAAAGGAAATGAGAAACACAGCGTCTCCAAACACTTTAAAGATGTTCATGGAATGAATCCTGCCTGTCTACAATACTGGGGGGTGGAAGAAGTAAAGAATAGATGGAGAGGGGGAGATATGCTGAAAACCACCCTACAGTGTGAAAGCCGCTGGATTTATAATTTAGAAACCTTTACGCCTAAAGGACTTAATGTAGATATCAATCTGAGAGCTTTTTTATAATTTGATGCGAATAAGGATTTGTATGTTAATGTAATGGTCTAAAACTATTAATATGCTGTTTATGTCATAGAGAAAGTCTTTATTTTTATTTTTCATTATTTTCTTATTTTATTATTTTTTTATTTTTATTTTCATTTTTATTTTAATTTTATTTATTTTTTTCTATTTTTGTTTTCATTTTTAAATGTGTTTATGGGAGAGTGGGCGTAGGTCTTCTGCCATAGAGGTTTATTAATCTACTAGTGAGTGAATTTAGACTGCCCCCCTATGATGGATGAATTCTGTCAGGCATTGAGGCTACGAAGAGATGATTCCGAGCTAGGTAGACGTCACTATGGCAACATGTAAACAAGCAGAGCGAGAGAGGCGGAAGGGAGAAATACGCAACCGGAACCAACATCCCTTCATAAGGGGACATGCGCACTGACAGCTTTGAAGCCCTTGAGGAAGTCAGCAGACGAAACGCGTCGGGCAGTGACGTCATCCACGAGCGCACTGGGAGACACGAGGCGGCCGAGACGCCGGCTAAATCATCTACATTGGCTGCCAGGTGACTCCAACAGACGGCGAAGTGGTGACTTTGTTTTATGAGAATCTTTTAACATTTACATTGTGAGTGTGTTTTTAATGGTAATTTGGAATTAAAATATTGACGGTTTTACACTATGTCAGCGCATTGTTTTAAAGCTACAGGATCTGGAGAGAAGTGAGAGGATGATTGTTACACTATCTTTCTAAACGCCAAAATCTCGTTTAAACGTTCGTGAGTACCCTCACATAAGATTCACTTCACTGTGTGAATTTTTAATAAGTGGCACGGCAACCAGTATAACTTATAAAGGGCACCTTTTGAGTAATCTATTTTCACAAAGTGGTGTATTACATCTATGCGAAATTACTACACTATATGAGTATCATTCTCTTGTTGTCTACACCCCGTGCTGGATTAGCGCTGGTTCCCTTTCGCAACTCTGAATTGGACCCTTTAAGGTTTGAGCAGCTGTGCACTGTCGGATTTCTGTTTGATGAAGGATCTGTCTATGGAAAACCAGTTAGACCCTGAGAGGAGGCAGCAGAGGCTGCTGAAACTGGCAACCAACATTCAGAGGTACTTCATTCAGTCACCAGACCAAAACACTTCTTAGATACTCTACTACAGTGATTCCCTTCGATGTTACTCCCAGTGGCCTCAAAGCAGGTGTTTGAATTCTTGGCTTGGAGACAAGTTTTGTTTCCATAAAACCAGATGTACTGCCAAACAGAGTCTTCTGTTAGCTACCAGTCCACATAGGGGCTACCAAAAAACCAACCCTAGCACTCCAGGAACATTTTCATGCTTATATGCCTCTTACATTTGAATAACAATCCTAAGCCATAGTAGCAGCTATTGTGAATGTCGATTCCACCTGGCTGGAAATTATACCAGCTCAGCTTTTAATAACAATACTTGATGTTATTAATGAGAAAGAAGACAACATATTTTGAAAGGGCAGTCATTTTTTCAGAGTAGGTGGTAACGTTATTGTGAATAAGGGCAACACGATGCTCCTATTCCCCTCCATGTATTATTATATTATATGTGAGAAGTACATATTGATGCACCTTGCACTTAGCCACTAGTGCAACATTTTTTGGTCTGCACAATGGCACTCGAAGTTTGTGAAGTGCACAACCATAAACCATAGCTAATAGCCGCAATTTTTTTAACCTCTACACTTTTCCTGCTGTTAGTAAATAGTAACCAGAGTGTACAGTATATAAATGCAGCAATTATCAGAAGGTCACTGTGTTCCTGAATCCAACCTGCATAGCAACTCCTCATGTGATTCAGCAGCTACATACGCGGGGCAGCCTGTGAGAGAATGATTTCATAGAAGCCATCTACATTTACAATAAGATTGTTTGGTTGTGCTTACTTAATATGGCATTAAAAAAACTGTTTTCAAATTAAATAGATATTTGATCCATTTGCCCAAAGTACAGAACACTTCCCACAAAGGAAAGAAAGATGCCTATTCTTTGAAGTCATGAGAGAAAATATGCGTGACAGCGGTGTTCTGGCTAGGCAAAACTCAAGGTCAGGTTGCTAACTGTGGCTTGTACTTTTGTATAGTTTTAATTAAATTAAATATGTTTAATTAAATTAAATAGTTTTAATAAAATGCAAGTCAAAACTGTATGTATACCAGCTTTAGGATGGACTAGTGCAGTCTGCAGCATGCATTGTTGCCGATTGGTCATGCTCTAGGGCTTGTTTATTAAAGAGGTCACAGTGTGGAAATGCTCTGCTTGGCTTTACCTCCTTTTGAATCAGGCACAATTTAATAGATCTTCTACAGGGCTTGGGAAATTACAGTTGCTTGGGACAGCTAATATCTGTACTGTTGATGTTTTATGGTGGTCTTAACTTTATGGGCCTGAAGGAGGGACTTCCAACCTGTGCTATGTCTACAGCCCCTCCTTGGGAATAGGCGACCGTCAGGGAGGCCTTCAGATGTTTCTCTGCTCATTTATATAGGCAGTCTTAACCTCTACAAAATGATCGCCTTCCCGAGATACCAGCAGATATAACGCAGATATATTACCTAAACATAACGGAAACAATAGAAAAAGCAATACAAGAGCTGGGAAAATCTACCCATCAATTATATAGGCAGTCTTAACCTCTACAAAATGATCGCCTTCCCGAGGCTATACTATAAAGTACAAGTGCTAGCACTCAGCCCTCAGATTCATATGGAAGTATAAATAACCTAGGAAACCATTAATGAAATTAGAGCAGCCTAAAAGCAATGGAAGACTTAACCTACCATTATTAAATTACTACAATCTAGCTAGTCTTATGTGAATAGCCAAAGACTGGATCATTCAAGAGAATATGTACACTGATACTCAAAGAGATTATCTCCTTATTATACTCAAAGAGATATCTCCTTATTATACTCAAAGAGATATCTCCTTAACCTACCTACTACATGCCCTACCCTGAGAAATTCCAAACCACTGCCAAACAAACCCACTGATTCACACCACAATTGAAGTGTGGCAAAAAGTCAGAACCAAATTACTCGATACATACAAGCTGTCACTTTTTCTTCCCTATTAAACATTAATCATTTCCAATATGCTAAAGCAGACCCATGTTTCAAATTATGGAGCTCCAAAGGCTTAACCATGATTGGTTCACTCCTTAACCCAAATACAAGTGCAATATATAAATTCCCAATATGGGCTCCCTAACAACCACATCTTTGCAGACCTGCAAGTCAAAAGATATGCGGGGCAAGTGATTTGGGGTATAAAACCACAATTAACAAATAATCCATTGGATGTCTTAATAAAGGCAAATAAGGTACGGCTTCTCACAACATCTGCAGTATATGCTATCATTAGACCAAATATAAACTACAACTCACGTACAGAGGGAATATCGAGATGGCCAAACATCATATCAAGCACAACAATAACTCAAATTACAACAGCATATATGAAACACACAAAAGTCTTATCAGCAGTGTACTTCCAAGATGTGGCCCTTAGACTCCTCCATAGAGCATATGTGTCACCCAAAATAGCACAGAAAATTGGGATAACACAGGCGCCTAAATGTGCAAAGTGCAATCACACTGATGCCACTTAAGAACATGCACTGTGGTCATGTACTAAATTAAATGCTTTATGAACACAGGCCAGCCCTATTGCATATCGCAAGTTGGTGGGATATCACAATAACTCAGACAAACCCACAAGTACTGTTGGGATTATATCCCACACCCACTGACAATACCATCAACGGTAATATAAGACTAGCAGATATAATTGTACTAACCACAGTTAAGACCATTTTGGAATATTGGACTAACACACAACCACCTCCAAAACAACTATGGGAACGCAAATTACTGTACACAATGCAACTCCAATGGGTCTTGGCATTGCAAGACAAGGAATTCATAGGCTCACTTTTCTTTGATATTTGGAGCAAATACACATTGAAAGGACAAAAACAACAAAAATTACTAGCCCCCTTCAGATATATTAAATGGTGGGCAGAAGCCTCTCTCAGAGGAGAAATTACCTAGCAACTCAAGAACAAGAAGGCAAAAAATAAATTTGCCTCCTCCTCCTTCTTTCTCTCCAACGTCTATACCTAAATCAATGGAAGCTACCTCCAAACTGTCACAAATGACATGAGAAAGAAGCTCTCTCCCCCCTCTTAACTTCCCCTCTTAAACCCTTTTTTTAACTCTCAACCCTTCCCCTCTTTCCCTCTGTTCTGTTTCCTGGTCCTATCTGTCTATTTTCAAGTTTTAATGTACTGTTTTGACTTATAAGGAAACTGTTTTAGAAGTGACTGCTGTTGAACAACAAACTCATGGAACAATGGTACAGTATTTGTATACCCATTATGTTATAACAAACAAACAGTACAATGTACGGTTTCACTTTTTCCAAGTCATCATGTAGGCCACTGGATCCCATTTCTCCTTTGTGCTGTGTATGTCTTCATGATCCATGATTGAACAGTATAGAAAGAAAGAAGACAATAGGCATCCTTGCCCTACTCTGGTCTTTACTGCAAATGCATCTATAAGTAGCTCACCATGGACAACTTTGCACTATGGACAACTTTGCATGTAATTTCCTTGAATGAGCCCTTAATAATGATGATGATCTTAGCTGGCATGCCATAGCATTGGCGAAGTTTCCACAGGGGCTTTATGTCCATGCTATTGGATGTTCTAATCAATAAAATTGATTTGTTTAATTGATGTATCATTATTGCACTGTTGTTACCTGGCCAGTCCCAGCCAGTTTGTTAGTCTTGTGGATTCTTAATTTATTTAACATTCTGGTCAAGATATCCCATTAAACACTTTTCCTGGTATGGATAATTGTCTAGAATGAAAGGAATGATATGGCCATCCTAAAAGCACAGATTGTCAGGTCCAGTGTCGGACTGGTCCACCAGGATACCTGGAAAAGTCCCGGTCGGCCCAGGTAACAGTGGGCCCTTATGCTGCTAGACATTAGGCCTGTTTCACGGCCATTCCCCATTTCTATGAGAACAAAGTGGCTAAATAGATGGAATATTAGATTATAGTATGTAAATAAGAGACTAGGAGAATAGAGGTTGAGTGAGAAGAGGAATAATAATAGTACAAAGGATGGGCCCCTGGTCTAAGATTAATTAGTGGGCCCCTAGTCAAAGGTTTTTGGGTGGTCCCCTGGTGTCCCAGTCCGACACTGCATACCTGCAACATTACTCTTTGAATTGTTGTTTTGATGAAAATAAGGGTAATATTTCAGTGAAATATACAAAGCAAAGGTAAAAGAACTGTGTACTGTGTTAGCGAGCTAAGTGTTACATGGCAACGCATGGAATGAACAGAAGTGGTGGAAATGTGATAACCTTATTGAATATCTAAGATGATAACTGTAGCTAGCAGTCACAACATTACCGTTGCTTTGTCAACAATCGGGCTATTGTGTGGGCCAATGAAGGTGTCACTTTTACATCACTTTTGTTCCTAAATGTTTCAAACGTTTTATTCCATAACAAAAGTAAAGGTTGGTAACTGTGCATTTTTCAGTGTAATAAGTACAGCGCTGGATGGAAAGGGATTGTGTTGTGCCTCTTGGCTTTACATACATTGTAAAGCTAGTGTTTTATTTAAAGAATGAATGTTGCTCCTGTGAGCCATGTTGTACACCTGCCTATGATCGTCTCTATGGCTACAAGCATGCAGATAATATAAATACACAAATACGTGAGCAAGTATAAACATTTACACTTTGTTGGCTTGAAAAGTCAACTGATACTTGAGGCCCTATCAACCCATCTTCAGTAAATGGAGTCCAAAGGCCAGGATCCACTAGTTTAGACAACAGGAGACTCATCTGAACCTCCTGATGAATTAGAGCTCTCCACATTTCCTTGGGGCATGTCTAACCAATGAATGTGGATCTCCTCCCCACTTCCATATCTCTCACCCCCATCCTTCTGCTTGGAATGAAACTTAATTGTTAAGGGAAGGTTTCAAACCTTATAACCCTAAGCAAATTCCATATAGGGATGCACCAAACTCAGGGTCTTGGTGAAGATTTGGATAAACACTTGCAGGATACAAATTTGGTTGAATAAGTGTAAGGCCAAAATAATCATTATATTTATGTGAAAAGCACTTTTTTAATTTTCTCAGATTTGAACAGGCAAATTCACCCCAAATCTTTTGTGGAGGATTTGGTATTTGTCTGAATCGTATTCCTCCAGTGAGGTGTTAATATAAAAGTGATAGATTCAATTTCAAATGAAGCAAAAGGGCCAAATAAAAACATCAATTTAAAGGCATTAAGAACACAGACCAGATGCACCTCAGCTGATATCGTCCAAAACTGCCCGATTTCTTTATTAAGTAAAACTGATCAATATTAATCACCTGGCTCAGCAGAGATAGTGCTCTTTGTTTAACTGCTTGTTCAAGTCCATTGACCGCAAAGTGACCTTAGAAGTAAATGTCCTTTATTGGGTTCTGCTAATTGGCAGACTTTCGGTATGGCTGCTTCAATAAATCCTTTCAGTAATGCAATTTATTACTGTACAGGAACAAGTCTTGGGAAATAGAAATTCTGCTCACATAATTGCTTGGGAATCGGAAGAGTAGGAGTAGTAGAGGGAATTTAAACCCCCCAGGTACTGCTAAGGGCCTTACAAAACCATCTACCTGAAGATGAAGCCTGAATGATCTGTAAATGTCTCAGTGTTGTGCACTGAATAAACCATAAAGGTCAACAAGTCTGTTTTATAAAAAGCCTAAAAGTGCATGATGTAAGGAGCACTTTGAAAGATGGCTAATGATACATTGCCTGGGTAAATCCAATCCCATACGTTTGTGGTGGAATAAGTTTGATTAGAATGGCTGAGCTTAAAGTGGACCTGTCACCCAGACACAAAAATCTGTATAATAAAAGTCCTTTTCAAATTAAACATGAAATCCAATTTCTATTTTTCATTAAAGCATTCATAGATGTTCTAAGCTCATTTAAAAGTCTCAGCTGTCAATCAAATATTGTCTGCCCCTCCTCTATGCCATAGGCATAGAGGCGGGGCAGTCATTTACTTTCACTTTCCATTCAGCACTTCTTAGATGTCACTGCTCTCCCCACATTCCCCCGTTCTCTTTACCATTTAATTGTGTAGCCAGGACATGGGGATGGACATCAGGTCCCACATTCTGGTGCACAAACAAGATTCTGAGATGATACAAGACTTGTCTTAATAACAGTGTCCACAAAATGGCTCCTGCCTGCTTGCTATAATTATGAAATCCCAGACTGAAGGAAACAAGATTCAAATACTTTATATAGTGTAATTAAAGTTCATTTGCTTGACTGATGGGATAAAATAGAATTTTGAATAATTTTTTTGGGTGACAGGTCCCCTTTAAAGACCATGTTATCGACAAGGTGCAAGGTGTAAAGTCATGTAGGCACACAATCATGACGATCATATATATATATATATATATATATATATATATATATATATATATAGGGCTCCTGTTCAGCCCTTCTCACTGGAGAGATGAGACCACTGCAGGGTGTAAATGTACTGCTTCCAAGGGGCACTGTGCTCTGGTACAACTACCGTTATATCGCACCTCCTTCCTATTCTGCACTTATCCCATTGCCACCAGTTATGTGTCAGACTGTTAATTTGTTGACTGATGTTGTTTCCACAGAAACCTGGAAGCCAGTGCAGAGTTGGAGAAATGGGGCATGCGGATGGATAAGCAGATATCTGTCTTGGGCCATATTGTCCCACCAGACAGGGACAATGTAGTAAGTATTTATGCAGTAACCTAGTTTACTTTTATTTTGTTCTACAAGAAACTTAATCACCAAAAACAATGTTATAACTTCTCAAATTGACTTATATCCATGGCCAACAATTTGTAATGTTGTGGGTTCTTGTACATGAGGCTACCCCTGGTAGAAAGTGCATTCTGCAGACTCGATTTGGTTGCACTCAAATGCAAGGTAGACCTTTACTGAATGATTCTTTTAGTACTTTGAAATGGTGCACTAGTGGTGGGATCATTGACGGCACTAGAGTTCTGTTCACTTTCAAGTGACTCTGGAATAGGGACGGCAGTGGTTGCAAGAGCAGGGTCTATTGGGGACAAAATTGTTTTTCTTTGGTATATATATATATATATATATATATATATATATATATATATATATATATATATATCAATCAACCCATTATCAATATAAGTTATACAGGAGCAGTGACCAGCTCCATGTTGTAGCTCCCACCCTTCCCAACTATAGTCAGGTGATCCCACTGGTGTCTAATAAAAGGGCAGCCAAGTTTGGGAGTTTTACTTTGAAAGCAGCTAGTAAGTTGCAGGTAAAACTTAGTCCCTTTGTAAAATATATAATGAAGCAATAGAATTCTTAATGAATCAGATGAAAATTGAGCATAGGACTGGCCAGATATGGGATGACTTTGACGTAGTTGGCCAGCTTAAATATATTGTAATATATGGACAAACAATCCCTGTTTTGTTTAAAGGGTAAGGCATTTTTCAGTAGCAGTATGCACAAAATGTTTCTGTCTTAAATATAATATATATATATATATATATATATATTCTTTCAGTGCACCCCTGGATCTCCTGTTGACTGGGCCAGGGATACCAGAAACGAGAAAGGGATCTGTGTGCAGCCCTTGCAGAACTGGCTGATGCACTTTAGTTAACGCAACACCAACGTGGCTGAGAATCTCCAGCAGTGCCTGATGAAAGTCGGATCCAGAATGGGATTCCACATTGAAGAGCCCAGAACGTAAGAAGCAAGATTCTTTTTTTTTTCAAACAGGTCACACACCAGGTCATGTAAAATCATTTTATAGAAGCACTAAGCCATTTATCACTGTGCCATTGTGCTTTGCTATTTGTTCTGTGCACTTTCCATTGTACAATAGTTTGGCCATCAATAGTTTTCCATATTGGGGGGTGCACAAAATATCTGGACTTCATGTCCCAGAATCCATCACTTGACAATGGAGAGAAAGAGAGAGAGACGTTGGACCACTTGGGGGGAGGTGGACACTGAAAATATTCAGATGGGGTTTATGAATCTTTTCTACATAAGTCCAACTGAATGAGTTCATGTCAAACTCATAGAGCCTATAGAGACTAAATTTGGTATAAATGCAGCTGAAAACTAGTTGCATTGTCATAACCAGGCAGGGCCAGTGTTGGGGAAACAATCAGAACTTCTAGGGTCCAGTCAAGAAAAGCGGGGCCAGGATTGTATGGGCTCCCTGTTAAATTTGTGAAGTTTGAAGAGACCAAGTAAACTCAGGGTCACCAGGAAAAAAACAGATGGGCTCTGCCAGCCTAGACCCGCTACCCACAGAGATTGTGCAGCACCATAACAAGGTACAGGCTAGCGGGAAAGAGGGTGTGTGTATGGATGCTGGGTTTTCATTTGGAGGGGTTGAACTTGATGGACTCTTTTTTCAACCCAATTTAACTATATAACTATGTAACTATAGAAACAAAGTTAGTTGCCTATTTGGAAGGTTGGATTCTGATAAGATCTGTGTCTCCAGCTTAACTAAGCATGAAACTTTTCTGAACTGAGTGAATTCAGAGTCATTGATATAATTGCTGGCTCGGCACGCACACACTGTTATGGGCACAAGCTGCAACTAGAAATTATTCTAAGCTTCATATATTTTGCTGCTTGTTTGCAGAGGTGCAGAATTCCTCCTCCTCCTAATGCCTATTTCATTGCTATTGCACATTGACACCAAGGAACAAATGTGTGTTTGACATGTGCAACCTGTAGGGAACTGTACCCTGTGTGAGTACGACTGCATTATTTGAGTGCAGTGTCTGACCCACGGGAATGAGTTGAGTTGAAATGTTTTCCAGCAAAAGGGAATTCACACACAAAGAAATTTTTCCCCTCAATGTATGGATCAGCCAGCCTTAAAGCAAGAGGGGTTTCTCAAGGGATGAATATATTCTCTAGCTTGTTATTGGGAATAAGATTCCAGATTGCAGAATCCTGCTAATGTATTATCTGGTATTACCATTAGGAAACCTTAATACAGGCATGGTTACTAACAATTAGTACCTATTAAAGTCTCCACCGTCCCTTAATACTGCTGAATTGTCAGCTTCTAAACTGGAAAAATAGTTAAAAAAAAATACAAACAGCAAGAGAACATCTTTTGTGAACCAGATCCAAGAGGTTCTTGACCTCACCTTGAAATGCAAGAACCAAGCTTGTTAAATCTCTGCCAGTACATCCAACCATGCCCAGTTTCTCCCTAACAGCCCCCCAGCTCTGCCTCTCAGGGGCCCACCTTACCCTCCTTGTTCTCCAGCACAAAATGTCCAGAGTTCTTTTTCTTATTTTCTGAATTAAAGGGTTTGTTCACTTTCAGTTAAGTTTTAGTATGGTGTAGAGCAGTGTTCCCCACCAATAGCTCGTGAGCAACATGTTGCTCTCCAATCCCTTGGATGTTGCTCTCAGTTTCCTCATAGCAGGTGTTTATTTTTGAATTCCAGGTTTGGAGGCAAGTTTTGGTTGCATAAAAACCAGATGTACTGCCAAACAGAACCTCCTGTGAGTCCAGTCCAGTCCACATAGGGGCTACCAATAGTCAATTGGCACCACCCAGGAACATTTTTCATGCTTGTGTTGCTCCCCAACTCTTCTTACATCTGAATGTTGCTCACAGGTGAAAAAGTTTGGGGACCCCTGGTGTAGAGGGTGATATTATGAGACAATTTGCAATGGTTTTTATTTTTTATTATCTGTGGTTTTTGAGTTATTTCGCTTTTTATTCATCGGCTCTCCAGTTTTTGTAATTTCAGCAATCTGGTTGCTAGGATCCAAATTACCCTAGCAACCATTCAATGATTTGAATAAGAGACTGGTATATGAATAGAAGAGGGCCTGAATAGAAAAACGAGTCATAAAAAGCAGCAATGACAATATATTTCTAGCTTTACAGAGCATTTGCTTTTAGATGGGGTCAGTGAGATAAAACAGGCAAAAGTAGCCCAAATATTATTAAAAGTAAAAAAATCTTTATGAGGACATATATAAGCCTAACGCGTTTCGTGCCTAGGTAGGCACTTACTCATAGGCCAGTGATCCCCATTTGAAAGCTGGAAAGAGTTAGAAAAATAAGGAAAATAATTCAAAAACTATACAAAATAAATAATGAAGACCAGTTGAAAAGTTGCTTAGAATAAGCCATTCTATAACATACTAAAAGTTAACTTAAAGGTGAAATACCCATTTAAGATAAAAATACTGTCATGTCTCTGTTTTGTCATAATCTTGAATTTTTTCACATTTTTTCTGCCCTATTGAGGGAGTAGCTAAACACATGCATAAGCTGAACCCATCCAAACAAGTTCTTCTGCTAATCCCAACAGGGAGTTGTACACTGTGCCTTCATTGTCCTGCTCAAAAAAATCTTCATCGCTGCCCATTTATTACAGCACAAGGTTCAGCAGTAACACACCCTTCAGCCTGGAAAATTTAAACCATCTCCGCTTTGAATTTTCCTCATGAAAAAGTTAACCCCAGCCAACCTCAGCATGGCTACATTTCCCTACCAAAATAAACACAAGTAAATGGTATGGGGTCTACTTTCTGGAAACCCTTTATGCAGAAACTCAGAATAACAGGAAGGCCTTCTCCCATAGGCGCAAATTCACTAAGCGCCGAAGCGCCGAACGCTAGCGTCAATTCGCTAGCGTTTGGCATTTTCGGTACTTCGCAAATTCACTAACGAACGCTGGCGTAAATTCGCTAGTGTTACTTCACACACTTACGCCAGGCGAATTTTCGCTAGCGATGTAACTACGCAAATTCACTAACTTGCGCAGTGTACTGAACGCTACCTTTTACGCTAGACTTCCTTCGCCACCTCAGACCTGGTGAAGCGCAATAGAGTAGATAGGGATTGTTTCCAAAAAAGTCAAATTTTGTTCTAAGTCCCAAAAAACGCTGGCGTGTTTTCTACATGATGGGTGATAGGCTGAAAAAGATCGAAAATTTTTTTGGGGCTCCCCTCCTTCCCCCCTACATTTCCTGACTCATGGCAACTTACCTAGACAGTGGGCACATGTGTAGGGCAAAATAACATTTATATTTGCTGATTTGAAGGTTTTCTAGGCATTAGTAGTGCAGATACGTATTCCTCCATTGAAATTTGAATTTCGCGCCGTATGCAAATTAACAATCAGTAGCAAAACTTCGCTTCGCTTGGCGAATTAACGCTAGCGCAACATCGCAAACTAATGCTACCCCTGTGCGCAACTTCGGATTTTAGTGAATTTGCGGAGCACTGGCGAAAATACACCTGGCGAAGTGCGGCGAAGTGCGGCGAAGTTGCGCCTGGCGCAACTTCGCATCTTAGTGAATTTGCCCCATAGACTCCATTTAAATGAAATAATTCACATTTTTAATATTGCTTCTCTTTCTAATAATAAAACAGTAGCTTGTGCTTGATCAAAAGTAAGATATAATTAATCCTTATTGCAGGCAAAACAATCTTATTGGGTTTAATTAACATTTCGATAATTGTTTAGCAGATTTAAGGTACAGAGATCCAAATTACGGAAAGATCCCTGACCTGGAAAACCCCAAGTCCTGAGCATTTTGGATAACAGGTCCCATACCTGCTGTTCATTTTCACAATTTCTGATGTAAACAAAATTTCAGCATTTGCTGTTACTTTTTTGTTCTGCAATTTGAGCCAATGGGCTACAGTCTGGTTGGTTGCTATCTATTTATTTATATATATATAATATCTATACAATATATAATTTCCGAAGGATGCCAGCACTCAACTACTCCGGTGTTTTATTATCGGTGTTTAGTAATTTATATAATTTACTACCACCGGAGTAGTTGAGTAAGCGGGATAGTGAAATTTACAAAATTCGGAAGCATGAATAGGTGCAGTATATTTATGATAGTGGAAGTCTAGACAGTAAATTTTGATATTATATATCCTAGGACGAGTATTGAATTTTATGACTGGGAGATATTTACCCATGGGCCATTTTAGACCTTTTTCTCAAATTTTACATATTGGTAACACAGGCAACGGAGTGTTCTTTTTAATGAGTAATTCTATATGGGATGGTTGGTTACAATGTTGCCATAGAGTTAATTGTGTTACATATTATGTGGTTTTTATCCTTATTTGCTACTGTGGCACTTTTGGGACGGAATCATTTAAAAGTGCATATGGGTAACTTTCTAACCTCTATGGATTATATACTATAACTTCAGTGTGATGTTTAATGATAGTCGCTTATTTTATGACAATGAATGTAGTACTTAAATTTCAGCAACCTTGACTGTTTGTTAAGTTACTTTGAGAAAGGCCCTGTAAGGGCCGAAACGTCTGTCCATATTTCTTTAATAAATTTATATTTGATATTTCTAAAACCTTTGAGTGCTTATCCTCTCTTTCGATATATATATGGGTATGTATATGTAGGGATGTGAAAATTTAGACACCCTCACATATTATTGACAGGCACATCCCTAGGTAATATTGATGGCTTAAATGGGTCCTAATGGGGACCTGGTGGCTTAGTTGTGCTTATGTAACCCCTGTAGTTCTCACAGTGTACGCTAGATGGCACTGTGTCATAGTATAAAGGTCCTGGAAACCATGCGGTCTGGGTCCATTACTTTAGCCCAACCAAGGAGGCTGGAAGGGAATGGGTAGTGGATCCTAGGAGCAGTGGCCCTAGTGAAGTGATAGCATACTCTTTTATAGATCACTCTAGGAGTGATAGACACGTTATGCAGTTGAGCAGCTCAAGGCTCCAATGAGGATATTAGAGGGATTAAGATCCCTGGGTATTAATAACACAGAGTAGGGACCAAGTGTTGAGACTAGGGATGATAGGAATTCCCCTAGATGCCACTTAAGGTGATCCTGAAAACTGGGCAATACCTCCTCACAAGCTGCATAACCCTCTGCTGATGTGTGCCTGGCCTGTAGGGATTCAGCCTATAACTGTACTGTGAGTTTATGCTACCTTTATGCTATCTGTGTTCTAAGATCCATTGTGGATATGTGCTACTGTAAATAAATAATGTTATTGATTAAGCATAAAAGAACCTCTGGCGCCCAGTTCTTGTGCCTTGGCACACGGTTACAGTTACACTACACCCTGCCTCCACCTCGCTGCGAGGGCTTACCTCTGAGTAAAGAGGTTCTCATTTGTGGCTCCACACCACATGGAAAGTAGCTACAATTGACCACAGTAGTGTCAATTTACTATAGCGCTACATATATATATATATATATGTAAGCTCTGCTTTATTTGCAGTAACCTGGGATGTTGTGGTCACATCAATTGAAAACGTATGTACTGCAATTTCAGTTGTAACAGGCCACAGTAGCCTCCCTTAACAGAGCCATTGTCACGTGACATGGGCGTGACATGAAGCAGATACTAGTGCAGTTCCTCTCCCTACTTTCCCCTAGTCAGCGCCAGGTCAGAAGCTACAAGCCCCCAAGACATGGGTGCCAGCTTGCTGACCCCTGACCCATTCTCCAAAAACACTCCTGCACAACCACCCTCCACAATCCACTCACCAACAACACCCCCAGCTATACCCAACCCTCTCACCTCTCCTGCTACACCTCCACTATGCTTCCTTACATGCTCTTATGTGTGTCTAAGGCAGTGATCCCCAACAATAGCTCGTGAGCAAAATGTTGCTCTTCAACCCCTTGCTCCCAGTGGCCTCAAAGCAGGTGCTTATTTTTGAATTCCAGGCTTGGAGGCAAGATTTGGTTTCATAAAAACCAGGTGCTCTGCCAAATAGAGCCTCAATTTAGGTTGACAATACACATAGGGGCTGCCAAATGGCCAATCACAGCACTTATTTGGCACCTCAAGAACATTTTTCATGCTACAGTTGCACCCCAACTACTTTTACTTCTGAATGTTGCTCACGGGTTCAAAAGGTTGGGGATCCCTGATCTAAGGCATAGAGCCCCCCAAATGTTTCACCCTACACACATGCCTCTTTGCCTACTTGCAGCCCTGCCTGTAGTTTGATTTCAGCCTTGAATTGCACCACCATGTGGCCCATCAGACCAAGCCCTACTGATTTATCCAGCATTATAGAGCTGCTCCAAGCTGCCAGCTTCTCCCCAGCCTCCTTGGTAATATAAATGATGTCCTTTATTTAGTATGCAAAGCTTCTTCCCAACAAATGGCCTTGAAATAATAGTAAAATGTGCTCTATAAACAGCAGTGCAGATGTTGAAGCAAATTCTTGGCAAGAGACTCTAGTAGAAGAGGTCCCATGGGACTCCTTGATGGACACGTCATTTTGCCACTTTATGGCTTCAGCATATGGTATGTACCAGTCATCCCTTAGATAAATAAACTCAAGTACAATACAGGAACTAACAAACAGTGGCGCCTTTTTGATTTTAAGCAGCTGGCTACATGAGGGCTATTCTGCATATACAAATAATAAAGATAATGCCAACTATCTGAGGCAGAAGGGATGGCGATTGCCCACATTTATAATTTAGAAGAATGAGGAGAACAGTTACAAGACGTGTTTAATATGTCAGGGTAAAGCACAGCCTTTCACAAGCACTTGGCCTCTCTCTAAGCTGATTTAGATGTCTACAGAACTAGAACAAGTCATAGACCAATGGGCAAGTTAGTGTTGTCACTCCTGCAATCTTCAAATGCCCAGTGTCTAATGTCTGGTTACTAAATACTGGTGAATTAGAATGTGAACGTGCCCAGTTTCCCCAAGAAAGCCAGCAATGCCCCCACTGTGCATTAGATATCCCACGGTGTCCTAAAAAAAGCCCTCAGTGTATGTTCATGCATTAGTCCTGTCACTGTGGAGGCCCCTGAGTCAACAACAAAGCCACTGAGTTCCTGGATGATGCACCATAAACATAAGGAGGATCTGGAGTGGTGCAAAGACTGTAAACCCCCATTATTGATTTTAATATGCGTTGGAGAACTTGTCGGAAGCAAGAAGTTCTTTGTCTATCATGGCACTGGTGTAAGCTGGTACTTGCCCATCTGGAAACCATTTTTTTTTGGAGTTGGTAAAAAAGAGACCTCTCTTGGTTGTCCTGGATATTGTGCTGTGCTCTGATAGCAGTTAGTAGATGTCCGTCTTTCCTGCAGACATGGGAAGTGACTGCAGAACCAAAATGTATCCTTATGCCCGCGGCTAGGAATGAGAGCTCTGTTATTCTGTTACCATGAATAGTTTTCTGTCTCCCTGGCACCTGGTTCAGCTGGTGGCTTTTGTTCTTTGCCAGCTGATAGAAAGGAGAGCTCTTTGTAGATCTGAGGGCTCTCTGTTATTCTGGCAGCTGGAGGTGGGTACTTTGTTCTTATAACTGTCGACTTGCCACCCCCTGTCCTCTTTGTAAATCGACAGCTCTCAGTCTCTCAGCCAACAGAAAGTTCTATTATTCTTGTAACAGAAGCAGAACATCTGCAGCCAATTCCTTTGTTATTGTGTACTTTTTATGGAAATATCCATCAGACCCAAGCCAAATCCTCCAAGTATTCTAATACAGTTTGCAATTCGTCTTCTTTTTTATAATGAAGTTCACAAGATGGTAATTTTAGCTGCTGCTTTTTTGGAGCTGTATTACCAGACAGCAGCTTTGACGTCATCATGGAAGATAAATAATCAAGGGCCAGAAAATAAAAATAGGATGAATAAAAAAATAATAATAATAAAAAAAAAATATATATATATATATATACCTTACTTCCCAGCCATGCAGAACTCAAGCAGCTTTGTTTATGACGATCCCTAAGCAGCCCAGACCACACTGAGCATGTGCACAGTCTTAGTCTTGCAAAGATGTTTAACAAAGTTACAAGATGGTGACCCCCTGTAGCCAACTTTGACAGCATGAATTATTTGTTTGATTAGGCTTGTGGTGCAGTAAGTTCATGTTTATATTTAGTATACAAAAAGCTCTGAATTACAGGAAGATTGTCTCCTATATACTCAATTTTATCCAAATAATCCACATTTTTTAAAATCATTTCCCTTTTCTCTGTAATAATGAAAAAACTGTAGCTTGTATTTGATCCAAACTAAGATGTTATTAATCCTTATTGCAGGCAAAACAATCCTATTAAGATCCAAATTACAGTAAGATCCGTTATCCAGAAAACCCCATGTCCTGAGCATTCTGCATAAAAGGTCCCATACCTGTATATATACTACTTATATGTGTATAGTATATATAAATAAGCATATAACAAAGACCCAATAAAAAGGTACATAGAGTAGGTCAATCTATAACATAATAAAACCTGATTAAGGGGTAAGCCTATTTTTTAACAGAAATCCTTCCCTTTTAGCATAGAGAGTGCAATAGTTTTTTTACCCATACTGCACCACTTTTCCAGTGTCACTGTAGATGCCTGGTAAACAGCATGAACCACACTTTGCATGCAATTCATCAACATGAACACAAATTAGAATCCACTTTGGCAAATGCATGAAAGTTTTTCTTGCATTTGTGTTATTAAATGAGCCCTATAGTTTCCATATTTGCTGTTGGGGGATTGTACTGAATTGTTCTACCGACAGTGAAATCAACCATTAAAGGGCATGTAAAGAAAAAATAAAATCCCATTTTTTACTTTCTTTAATGAAAAAGAAACATGTCTCCAATATACTTTAATTAAAAAATGTGTACCGTTTGTATAAGAAACCTGACTGTATGCAGTGAGATTCTCCCTTCATTTACTGCTGTGGATAGGAATTGTCAGACAGTCCCTAACTGCAGGGAAACAATCATACTTATGAACAGCAGGGGGAGCCCCCACCTTACTTACGAACAAAAAAAAAACTTGACTTAATTTCAGTTGGTCTTTTTGAATTAGAATTTTGACGTTTTTCAAGTTCGAAATTCGACCCTTGATAAATATGCCCCTTGGTGTTAAGAAGGATATTTAATATAGTTTAAATTCCACATTAGTGCTAATGCCTAGAGCCACTGCACTCTCTCTCCTCCCCTCCTGGCAAGGCCACTTCTATGAATATATAATGAATGAGCAGTTTTTATTGGGTAGAATATATGAAGCATCAAGATCCATTTCATTTTGGATGGGATCCTGCAACATAGCAAATTTATTAAAGGGTGTCCCACTTAATAAACGCTAAGATCATGTGTTCAGGGGCGCAATCAGGGGGACACTGGGGGGCCCAGCTGTGCTACCAGGGGTGATCCTACCCAATTTGCCGTCCGAGTCGGCCTTCGTTTTTGCCACCCCCTTCTCCCCACGGCACTCACCTTCAGCGCCAGGTGGGGGTCGGCGGGGGTCCACGTCGCTAGTGCACGTCACTAGTGCAATTGCACTCTCTGCACTCAAAGAGCCGAATTTCTGGGTTTAAAACTGGAAATTTGGCTCTTAAGTTACCAGGAGCGGCATTTTTCGCTGCCACTGGCAACCAGGAGGGGCGCTGCCGCCTGAGACGAGTGCCTCAACTCGCCTCATTGGCGGAGCGCCCCTGCGTGCTACACATCTTGGATTAGCCAGGCACCCCTTGCGTTGCCAAAGCCATAGAAGTAAAAGCCAAAGCCACTGAAGTAGGAGCTGAAGCCACCCTAAGAAACCGAAGAAGGTAAGTTCCACTGAGCACCAATAGTCTTTTTTTAAAAAAAAACAAATTAACCCTGGCCACCAATTTGTTTTTATACTTTATGGGGGAGGCCCAGGCCACCAATGTTCTTTTTAAACTTCTATGGGGGACCCTGGCCACCGATGGGTTTTTTTCACTTGTGGGGGGGGAGCCCTTGCCACCATTATTTTTTTTATTGGGGGGGGGCTGACCACCAATGTTTTTTTCTGCTTGTAGGGGGTGGGCCCTAAGGCCCAGAAAATGTTGTTGTATGGTGCCCCATGAATTCTGATGGTGGCCCTGCATGTGTTACAGTACAATTTGTGTTTAAATCCTGACACCTCCTGTATGAAAGATATTCAGCCCCATTAAGAGATAAGGCAAAGGTCACCATAATGATCACCATTGTGAAATAGTATTTGTTCTTAGTCATCTGTAATAATTCATACTTTAGATGCTTGAGATTGATTGTTTTCCTATTTAGGCTGTTTACTTAAAGTTATACTGTCATCATATGCAGATAAATAAAACTTTATCTCGATTTATGTCTCATCATGTTCCATCATATACAGTAACGCCCACCTTAAGCTGGATATAGACTGCAAGGAACACTTGGTTGACCAGGTTGACAGACTTTGCTTGATTTGTCCAACAGTTCTTGACCAAGATAGAAGCCAGTGTTATGTTTGTGTAGGCGCACCATAAAATATATCACATCTACCAGTATTATAGAGCAAATAACCATTAGAAGATTCTTAAATAAACAAAAACACTGGGACTTCTTTTTGTTGCATGTTGGATATTGGTGCCAGAATGTGGGTAAAGGTACCATGATACAATCTATCCTAGACTTCAATGAGGAATACAAAAGCATCCCTTACTTTTAGAGGTTTCACGAAATATGTAAAATGTATCCAGTGATGAGAAGACAACTTCAGAAAGAGGGTTGTCTTCTCAATGGATAGGACAACCTCAGTAACTACGTTACAATGGGTCCTACAAGCACAACCATGTCCATATTTGTCTTACAGTGTCCAGGGGGAAAACAATCTAGATTCATTCTTACCCTGGCGAAAAACGTAACACCTGATCGTCAACTGGTAAGAAATTAGGTTTAGGGTAGGACTATATGGACTTTTCGCGCAATCCGAGTTGCCGCAACAAAACGCAGGCATCAAATTGCATGCGTCGGAAATAAGGTAAGTAATGGAAATGTCGGATGAAGACGCAGCGTACATTCACTTACCTTATTTCCGTCACATGCAATTTGATGCTGCCGTTTTGTTGCAGCGCGTTGGATCGTGTTGAAAACGTCCACGTAGTCCTACCCTAAGGTGGGGAAGGAAAATGCTGATTAATGATGAAGTGGAGGCAGAATACGGGTGCAGAATAGCAATAACAGCTGCTGTTGTATACACAGGGCCAGATTTACATAGTGGGCGCCCCTAGGCCCACTGCCGTTCATCAGCCCTGTCCCCTCCAGGGGGACAGGAGCAATGGGGATTGGTGCACACAAATTTAAAAAATGATTGTATCCCCAGCGCATCTCCAGTGTTTTTGAACCAATGTGGGTGTGGTTGGGCAGCATGCTGCCCCCCTAAAATCCTGCCGCCCTAGGCCCGGGCCTAGGTGGCCTTTCCACAAATCCAGGCCTGTGTATACATAAACTAGCTTAATAAGGGTGAGTAAATTATTTTGTAATTGATTTATTTCATCTTTGGTGTAACTGTCTGTCATTTGCTAGAAGATAGACATTGATATACAGATATGGGATCAATTATCCCGAAACCTGTTATCCTCCAAATCCTTTTTCTCTGTAATAATAACAGTAGCTTGTACTTGATCCAAACTGAGATATAATTAATCCTTATCGGAAGCAAAACAATTCTATTGGGTTCATTAAATGTTTAGGGTCTGGCATTCCAAATTACAGAAAGATCGATTGTCTGGAAACCCCTGATCATTCTGGATAACAGGCCCAATACCTGTATTACTCTTTGAAGGTCAGTTAGCTCTAGCAAATTAGTAGTTTCAATAGCACTCCTTATGAGTTTTAACTTAAAGAGCTTATAGTAGATATTCCTTAAAGTAATGGGATTGGGAGCTCACAACACATGCAGATTTTTTTTAGGGATGCACCGAATCCACTATATTGGATTCAACCGAACCCCCGAATCCTTCATGAGAGATTCGGCCGAATACCGAACCGAATCCGAATCCTTATTTGCATATGGAAATTAGGGTGCGAAGGAGAATTTTTTTTTACTTCCTTGTTTTGTGACAAAAAGTCACATGATTTCCCTCCCCATCCCTAATTTGCATATGCAAATTAGGATTCGGTTTGGCCGCAGGATTCAGCAGAATCCAGCTGAAAAAGGCTGAATCCCGAACCAAATCCTGGATTCGGTGGATCCCTAATTTTTTTTTTGCCAGGGCAGGTGGCTGTACATGGTGGTGACTGAAGTTACACAGGGTCCTGGGTCATGTGGCCTTTTATCTGGTTTTAATTTATAACTCCCAGTATCCCACAGACAGCTAAAGGTGGCCTCTAACTTTGCCCATAATTAATTCTCGTAGGATTATATGTCAGCCTTGTTATGTTTTGGTAGCCGAGAATGGCTATGGTGTAACAATGTTTTCTAGATGGAAAGACCAATAAAGGGGTGGTTCACCTTTAAGTTAACGTTTAATATTTTATACAACGGCCAATTCTAAGCAACTTTTCAATCGGTCTTCATTATTTGCTGTTTTTATTTTTTTTATTTTTTTAATTATTTGCCGCCTTCTTCTAACACAGCCTCCTGCAGCCAATACACTTCAGCAGGAACTTCAACTCTAACACTTTTTGCAGTATAGAAAGTACTATGTGTGTACAGTTTAATTCTTGTACACAGTGACACCTACAGGTCATTCATACAAACACCACAAGCCTGTGTTGTTTTTTATCTTTTGCTGGCCCTCCTCAGATTTCAGAACCCTTGTGTAGCCTCCCAAACTTTAGCTATACCCCTGAAAAGAGTTTCTTTAGTTTTTTTTTGTGATTTTCACCTATGACTGCAGGTTAAAGGGGCTGTTAACCTTTAATTTAACTTTTATTATGACATAGAGAATAATATTCTGAATTGGTTTTCATTTTTTATTATTTGCGGTTTTTGGGTTATTTAGCTTTTTATTCAGCAGCTCTCCAGTTTGCAGTTTCAGCAATCTGATTGCTAAGGTTCAAATATCCCTAGCAACCATGGATTCATTTGATTTAGAAGCTGGAATATGATTAGGAGAGGACCTGAAAAAGAAAGATGAGTATTTAAGTAGCAGTAATAATAAAGTTGTAGCTTTACAGAGAATTTGATGTTTAGATGGGGGTTAGTGGCCCCTATTTGAAAGTGGTAAAGAGTTAGAAGAAGGCGGCAAATAATTAAAAAAATACAAAAAATAAAAACAGCAAATAATGAAGACCGATTGAAAAGTTGCTTAGAATTGGCCGTTCTATAAAATATTAAACGTTAACTTAAAGGTGAACCACCCCTTTATTGGTCTTTCCATCTAGAAAACATAGAAAGACCCACCCCTGGTGCACTACAGAACAGAAAGCTCACCCTACATGGAGAAGGGTCCGATCTGTAGAAAGCTTATAACTGTACAAGCTGGATATATTTACGAAAATGATCTATTACGGCTGGTAGTTTAGGAGTGCCAGTTATCATAATAGGTGAGCTGAGTTTTCTTGTCCCCCCCCCCCTTTGCTGGTCCCAGTGACTGAAAATACAGGTTTGTCTTCAATATAAGCAACTTTTTATCATTGCAACATCTGTAAAACTGTAAAAAAAATCATCTCATCTCTGTGAAAGGTGAAAGCTGCAGTGGCAGGCAAATGTAAAATAGGAGAGTCTGGGGAGTCAGCAGATGTTTCTGTAGCACTTTGTGTATTTATAAAGCTACGGACAAGTTTTTATTGTAAAATATTACTCCCAGAGCCACTGATTATGCAAAGGTTCCTCTGGAGACACATTCGCTTCAGGCTTCCTCAGCCATTTAACTTACATCATGGCTTTTCGCTTGCCAAGTACAAGCTACAGAGCGGGTCACGGCATATTAATAACATAAATAGACCTAAAACTTTCTGTAAATTGCTCTTTTACATGGGGTTTTTTAAGCCATAAAACTTTAAAATATATTTTATATTTATTGCTGAAAGAGGTGAAGAATTAAAGCTTGAATGTAACACGGTTGCGATTTTAATGCAAGAAAGCCAACAGTGAAAATATTTGAAATGAACCTGTTAAGGGTTGTGAGTCACACATCCGTCGATGGGCACAGGGAGAAGTGAAAGTAGTTTACACTGCTTTAGTAGGGAGAGATGGTGCCTATAGTAACAGTGGATAATAGTCTCTGGGAAGGGAGTGTGACTGTGGGATAGCAGGTATAGTAGGGAGAGATGGTGCCTATAGTAACAGTGGATAATAGTCTCTGGGAAGGGAGTGTGACTGTGGGATAGCAGGTATAGTAGGGAGAGATGGTGCCTATAGTAACAGTGGGATAATAGTCTCTGGGAAGGGAGTGTGACTGTGGGATAGCAGGTATAGTAGGGAGAGATGGTGCCTATAGTAACAGTGGATAATAGTCTCTGGGAAGGGAGTGTGACTGTGGGATAGCAGGTATAGTAGGGAGAGATGGTGCCTATAGTAACAGTGGGATAATAGTCTCTGGGAAGGGAGTGTGACTGTGGGATAGCAGGTATAGTAGGGAGAGATGATGCCTATAGTAACAGTGGATAATAGTCTCTGGGAAGGGAGTGTGACTGTGGGATAGCAGGTATAGTAGGGAGAGATGGTGTCTATAGTAACAGTGGATAATTGTCTCTGGGAAGGGAGTGTGACTGCGGGATAGCAGGTATAGTAGGGAGAAATGGTGCCTATAGTAACAGTGGATAATAGTCTCTGGGAAGGGAGTGTGACTGTGGGATAGCAGGTATAGTAGGGAGAGATGGTGTCTATAGTAACAGTGGATAATAGTCTCTGGGAAGGGAGTGTGACTGTGGGATAGCAGGTATAGTAGGGAGAGATGGTGCCTATAGTAACAGTGGGATAATAGTCTCTGGGAAGGGAGTGTGACTGTGGGATAGCAGGTATAGTAGGGAGAGATGGTGCCTATAGTAACAGTGGATAATAGTCTCTGGGAAGGGAGTGTGACTGTGGGATAGCAGGTATAGTAGGGAGAGATGGTGCCTATAGTAACAGTGGGATAATAGTCTCTGGGAAGGGAGTGTGACTGTGGGATAGCAGGTATAGTAGGGAGAGATGATGCCTATAGTAACAGTGGATAATAGTCTCTGGGAAGGGAGTGTGACTGTGGGATAGCAGGTATAGTAGGGAGAGATGGTGTCTATAGTAACAGTGGATAATTGTCTCTGGGAAGGGAGTGTGACTGCGGGATAGCAGGTATAGTAGGGAGAAATGGTGCCTATAGTAACAGTGGATAATAGTCTCTGGGAAGGGAGTGTGACTGTGGGATAGCAGGTATAGTAGGGAGAAATGGTGCCTATAGTAACAGTGGGTAATAGTCTCTGGGAAGGGAGTGTGGGATAGCAGGTATAGTAGGGAGAGATGGTGTCTATAGTAACAGTGGATAATTGTCTCTGGGAAGGGAGTGTGACTGCGGGATAGCAGGTATAGTAGGGAGAAATGGTGCCTATAGTAACAGTGGGTAATAGTCTCTGGGAAGGGAGTGTGGGATAGCAGGTATAGTAGGGAGAGATGGTGTCTATAGTAACAGTAGGATAATAGTCTCTGGGAAGGGAGTGTGACTGTGGCATAGCAGGTATAGTAGGGAGAGATGGTGCCTATAGTAGCAGGGACCATGACATAATTCTCAGGGAAAGAGAAAATCATTATTGTTCCATACTTGATACCTCTGCAGAAAGTGACCTGGAGGCGGCAAGGACAGACCCTTAGAATGGATGTTGCTCATTAAATTTCAGTTTATGTTACATAGTTAAATAGTTACATGTAGCTTCTTAGAGCCCATAAGACAGACATACTGATATTTCTATTGACTAGCAAATATTACTATGAAATACAGCCAGTAGGGTTACAAAGGACTAACGACATTCAGTTAGGGGCCTTCTGGCCAAACACTTATGGAAAAAGAGTAACTGTTCAGCATTAATAAACTGTAAAGCAAATTTGGTCGAAATATGAAGATTAGTCCCTATGTTCAAGATCCTCAAATGTCAAGAGACAGAACACCCTTTAACCTCTCCATGACACTCACATAACTCAGCTGTAACCTTAATACCAACATTCACTGAGGTCCATTCTTCATCTCTATGATACCAGCAGACAAAGCCTTCATACATCTCCCTTTCTATAGCAGGATATTCAGATAATGAAAAAACTAACTCTGCATTCCTGAAAAGAAACAAGAAAGAGTGTTTCTAATAATTACATAGCAGATCCTCTACTTTCTGCACAGACATATGATTATTCTCAAGCGGTGCAGTACAATAAAAATAGTCAATGGGAAAAGTATAGTTATATAGCACATGCATCAGGAAATATTCTGATCCCTGTAGATAAAAAAACATCCTCCGGAGTATTATGCACAAGCCCCTTGCTCCCTCTGTGTCTCATTGCAATGGTAACTGCAAATGAATATAAATAGGGCTAATAATGGATTATATATTGCAGTCAGGAAGGTGAAAAGAATTGTTAAATGGAGGAATATTAAGAAGCATGAAAAGGCTGTAATAGGTTATTCATGAAAGTGTTACCTCGGTCCAATAATCAACAGAAACCAATCAAATATTTGCTTTCTTCAATTGTAACTTCAGAAGACCGGGGAATGCAAAATATGGATTTGTTTCTGTGAGTTACAAGTGCAAAGTTTTGTCCATTTTATTGTGTAACCTTCAGATCCATAAAGGAAAAGGCCATTGCTGCTGGAAGCAGATAACCATACAAGCTAATTATCATCAATAGATCAACAGCAGGTAGTCATCCCATCTCGACTAGAATAAATGACTAGTACAGAGACTACTCATTTTTGTCAGATAACTAACAGAATCCTTCGGAATATCACCACCTTTTAACTAGTGACCATCTTAGTTCAATCGAATTTCTTATAACTTTCATTTTTCATAATGTAAATAGTTGGGAAAACGTGGTAGTTCATTAAGCAGGTGATGCCAACCTCTGCAACGCTTATATAACGAAGTGCTGGAGCTGTGCACTTTCTTTTTGGTCTAACACTTTGCAGAGGAGAGACAGACCAGATGGGCACCTGATCCTCACTAGGGTAGACAGAGATGTAGTGGAACATGAGTAGCTCCCTCTAGGAGCGAGCGTTAGATAGGGAAGTTACTGTAGTAATGATAGCTTGAGGCCAGACAAGGAGTGAGTGTTTGGGGTACAGCCCAGGGGCAATTGTGCCAGGCAGGGTAGTTAGCTTGTAAGGTTTAGGTTAAAGGCAGCCTAGTGGATCCGTAGTGGCCGACAGCTCAGAGGAAGATGGGGCACTGTATAGTGGATGTGGCAATTGTGAAGGGGGAATGACTTTGTTAGGAGAGAACTAGGAGGCCCACTTTATCGGGTAATGGCATTCTGGGCGTGACAGGGATCCTGGAGGCTTGATGGAAGGCACAGTGTGTGAGTGTTTATAATAGAGAGGTGGTGAGAGGATCCTCTGAGAACTGTTCTGGTCATTTGTGAATTGTGAACCCGTGAGAAGCTGCTTCATAAAAGTTGCCTTGGTTCATTGCAATTGAGTGCATCATGACTTTTTTCTTAACCTAAAGGCTTAGGGGGTGGCCTGGCTAGAAGGTGTACAAGTTATGGGTGCAGTTGTTAGACCCACCTCCATGTTCTCATTGCCAGGCAGAAACTAGTGTCCATGCCTTATGCACATGCGCTTCTCCCCTTATAAAAGAAAGGAACCAGCCAGGGAACCCAGTCATATGGCTCTTGTGGTTAAAATCTTTAAGCCAGTTGTGATGTCCTTAGAATCAACCAAGAGATGTTCTGCAATCAAAACCCTGCTTTTTGGAACCTTATCAATGGAGCATCTCAATACACTGGCTCAAACCCACTTTTAGTGACATGATGGAATAACGAGTATTATTTGGTGAGAGCTTGAGAAGCTTGGAAACTTGCAAGATGTAGAAAATGCTTTCTGGGTCACACAGGAATATCATGAATTTGTTACATGTGAAAAAACAAGAGCTGATTGGGAATGCCAGAGGCATCAGAGTTGGACAGCAGAAATGAGCAAGAGAGGAACAAGGAAAGAAGAAAGAGAAGAAAACCAGCAAGAAGCAAGAGAGGGATAATAGGAAGGACCTAATTAGGGGGAAGAACAATGAAAAGGCGATAGGCAGTGTTTGATGTTATGGAGGCAATGCACTAAAACATAACATCATAATATGAGATGTCATTTATTTAATTATTAAAAAGAGTGATCGTATCTATTGTCAAAGCTACACTGAGCTTGTGGAAATTTTAGTGAAGTGGGTGAGAAGAACATGCTGCCACCACCCAGCAATATGGGAAGAACATCCAAAAAATTGCATAAAAAAGTAAAGGGAATATCTGATTCTATTCATGCCCCCCACAGAATGCTTTTATTTTCAGAATTTTGTTCTGACAAATTGTGGAACCTAACTGAAAAGAACCTGACTGGGGATATTCTATTTTAGCCCATATCAATTAAACATAGATTTCCAGTTGAGTTGAAGGATTTTCATCAGATGGCAAGCTTCTACCAACAAGACATCTATGTCTGATACATTTATTACGATACAGCTAGAAACATTTTGAGTTTCCAGGCAGGGTAGGTATTTTATGTTTTACCATTTGCTATAATGTAGACAGTGGTCAACAGATCTTAAATTGTTATTCTTTTTTCTCCAGCACTGCCATTTAGAATTCAAATATGAATTGTTACTGACTCCATCTTGCCCTACCATGGTCATCATATTGTCTTACAGTCAGGGGCCTCCCTCCGATCGTCAACTTGGAGTGTGTCCCAGGCTTGCGTCACAAGCATGTGTCTCTTCTACCTACCCCTAGTTCCAGCTCTGGTCATCATCTTACTACTACTACAATAACCATCTTAACTTATGGTCACCACGTTTGCTCCTCCTTCTTGCCTTGCTGTTGTAATCGTGCCCTGTTCGTCACCATCTTGTCTAACTATACCAGCTCTGTAGCTTCTATCTTGCACTACTGCCAACATCTTTCCCTATCGTCACCATCTTAGCCTACAGATACCATGTTGTCTTACCTTGTCCTACAATTACATCTTGTCCTATTGTTGTAATTTTTCTCTACTGTATCCCTCTTGCAATGCTGTCTCCATTTCCCCTGCTATCACCGACGTTCCCAACTGTCACCTTGCTTACCAGTCACCATCTTACCCTATGGTCACCATCTTCTCCTACTGTGGCCATTTTCACCCTCATTCAGTAATCATTCTGTCTTGCTTTCTCCATCTTGCCTTACTGTTGCTTTCTAGCCACTAGTCACCATGCTGTCCTGCTGATGTAATATTTTTCTATTGTCTCTATCTTTTCTATCTATCTCCTTGACCTTCTGTCTCCATTTTCCATACAATTTGTCATATTGTCACCATCTTTTTTTCATTTTGTGCAACTATTTCTGCAGTCCAGCTGCTTTTTCTTCACTAGTTGTGCTGCTAAGTGGTGATATAACTAGCGGCAGCTGGACTTGGCTCCCCTGGATTTCTGCTCCAGATGCACACATTTACAAAGTCTTCCCTGCCATACATAATAAGTCCTATAAGCCCCAATAATGGGCCCCAAAGGGATCCAGGCTCAGATGCGATTGCACCCCCTAAACCCCTGGTAATAATGCTACTGTATCTAGTGTCCCACAATGTATGGAGCTCAAGGCACTCCCTGAAAGACAGCTCTGTGTATAGCAATGCCCCAGAAATCCAGAAAAAGGGAGACCATAACTGATCTGAGATATTGTAGGAGGAGACATACAGATTATAATACAGCACGGGCCAACTCGGCCGCCCAAGGAAACCTGGCCGGCCACCTCGCCCCCCCCAGCAATGCATGTGCTCCTGCCCGGTGTAACGATGCATGTGTGCGCGTGGAGGAACGCACCGGAGAGCGCTGGTGGAGAAACATGGGTCCAGATCATGGGTAGGCGAAAGAAGAGGTATGTGCCTCTTCTACCTGTATAATATATATATATATATATATATATATATAATATATATACACACACAAACAAACTGGACGCCTACAGATTTTAATGAACTACAACTCCAATCACACTTCTCAGCTGAGATCATTGGGAATTGTCCAGAACAACCACCAGAGTACAAATTAGTCATAAAAGTGCATGGTCTGTGTATTATAACTAGACGGTCTGTGTATTGAAATAAGCACAGCAGTCAGAGAGCAAACAGAATGAGATGTCAATATACTGCTAGTCTTTCACATCTGGCTATATTTATAACAAAAGATGAAATAAAACTCATCTTCCTTTCCCATTATCACTTCAGCATCATCCAGCTCTGTAAATATGTGCAGTGTGAGGGAAATGTGTAAAGCTGGTCTGCTGATTAAAATGCATATTTGCCCTTACAAATGTGTGGGAGACCCCAAATCTTTTAGCTCCATAGACTTAAGCAGAAAGCAACATCCAGTGGTCAAAATTAGAAAGCACGTTGGAGAATGCCTTAGCTGAGAGCTAAATTTTCATCTACTGTTCATTCTTTCTGTGTACAGATATGGGACCTGTTATCCAGAATTCTTGGGACATGGGGTTTTCCGTGTACGGGATCTTACCATAATTTAGTTTGTCTCCTAAAAAATTAATTTTTCATGTTTGCCCAACAGTAAGGATTATTTATATCTTTGTCGGGATCAAGTACAAGGTACTGTTTTATTATTAAAGAGAAAAGGGAAATCATTTTTAAAATTTAGAATTATTATTAAAGGATAAGTAAACCTTTAGAATAAGTGAATGTAAAATTGATGAGAGTGCTATTCTAAGAAATTTTGTCATACACATTCTTTATTTATTTTGTTTTTGTTCCAAGATTTTAAGGGATACATGTGCTGTCAATATGAATGAATTTTGTTACAACAGTGCCACCTGCTGGCCAGTTTATGACCACCAAGTAGTCAAGGAAGTTGTCAGGAAAAAGAAAGAGGCTGCTCTGATGTTCTTCTGCTTAGGAATTTTTTTTAAATCTTTCGCACATCTTTCCTAAGCAAAAGACCATCAGAGCAGCCTCTTTCTTTCTCCTGACAATTTCCTTGACTACTTGGTGCTCAGACTGGTGGGAAACTGACCAGCAGATGTCGCTGTTGTAACAAAATTCACTCATTGTAACAGTACATGTATCCCTTAAAATCTTGGAATAAAACAAAATAAATAATGAATGTACTAGGGATGCACCGATTCGGCCAGGATTCTGCCTTTTTCAGCAGGATTCGGATTCGGCCGAATCCTTTTGTCCGGCTGAACCGAATCCTAATTTGCATATGCAAATTAGGGGCGGGGAGGGAAATTGCGTGACTTTTTGTCAGAAAACAAGGAAGTAAAAAATGTTTTCCCCTTCCAACCCCTAATTGCATATGCAAATTAGGGTTCGGATTCGGTTCGGTATTCGGCCAAATCCTTCTTGAAGGATTCGGGGGTTCGGCCGAATCCAAAAAAGTAGATTCGGTGCATCCCTAGAATGTACATTGCAAAAATCTGAGCTTTCTGGATTACAGGTTTCTTGATAACGGATCCCATACCTGTATATACAAAAATACAGAAGTCTCATTTAGACCAATTCTAATTCTTCAGTCAAATCAAAATCCTAATTAGAGCCATGTGGCTTTAAAGCTCTGGATGACTGAAGGAAACAATGTTCTTTTTAAAATGTATGAACATTTATGAAAATTCCTCAAAAATGAATATGCAAATCAGGTTAGGATGGTTTGGAATGTGGACAAATCTTATTGTGTTACTTTTTAAAAACAAGAGGTCATTTAATTAGAACTAGGATGCATGTATTAGAGCACTAAGGGGTGCAAAATTTAAAAATAAAATGTTAAATGGCTCTGTCCCTTTGCCTCTAGGTGTGTTGTGTGATTCCCACCAATCGGAAAGACAACTAGAACTCCATACAGAAGTTCCTGAGCCTGAGCCAATGTGTGCAGGCCTGCAATCTGGGCAAACAGCAAATGATGATGAGTGTTGCCAACAAAGTCTCCATGCAAATGATCTGTTACATCGGATGGAACTGTCGGTTGAGATCCCTGTGAGTGGTAAAATCTTAGGACTATTGTCTTCATGATTGAGAATTTTAATTCTGACCTCTGCTGTTGTGTCTTTCCAAAGCTGAAATCCCTAATTGTCATTGGAATTGACGTCAACAAAGATGCAGTAAACAAGTCCATGTTTGTAGTTGAATTTGTATCCAATACCAACACCATGCTCAAGAGCATAGACCGGATAGAGACTGGATATAAAATTGGATGTCTGTTTAGAAAAACGATGGCTGACTGCAGCAGAGCTAGTGGCAAATACACTGCAATGAACATACGCTTGAAAGCAAACATTTTTATATGCACAGCTGTATAAATAACTGATATATTAACAATCAAGCACTGCCTGTAAAGCTAAATACAGTGTCTGTGCTTCTAGTAGCTGTAACTTTTAAAAGAGGACTACACCCTAATAATGAATATGGTTAAAAATGCCATATTTTATATACTGAACTTATTGCACCAGCATAAAGTTTCAGCTTGTCAATAGCAGCAATGATCCAGGACTTCAAACATGTCACAGGGGGTCACCATCTTGGAAAGTGTCTGTGACACTCACATGCTCAGTGGGCTCTGAGCAGCTGTTGAGAAGCTAAGCTTAGGGCTCGTCACTAATTATCCAGCAGAAAATGAGGTTGGTCTGTAATATAAGCTGATGCTACAGGTTTGCTGATTATTAAATTCTGATGCTAATTGCACTGGTTTCTGTGCTGCCATGTAGTAATTATCTGTATTAATTACTAATCAGCCTTATATTGTGACATTTCTATTCTATGTGTACTGTATATTGTGAGTGGCTCCCTAAGCTCAGTAAGTGACAGCAGCACAGAGCATGTGCAGTGAATCAGCAGAAAAGAAGATGGGGAGCTACTGGGGCACCTTTGGATACACAGATCTTTACTGCTAAAGGGCTGTGGTTGCCTTGGCTGGTACAGAATGTACAGCATTTCTGGCTTCTTCTTTGGATAGGCTTTCGTTCTCCTTTAAGTGATGCTGTCTGTCATAAAAGACTCAAGGCAGTCTGAAACATTGCTGAACATTGTCAGAGCCCATGTTCCAGAATCCTGTGGCTGGTGCTGTCTGTGAGAATACTGATTCAAGAGAACAGTGTGAAGTGGACATTTTAGGACTTGCACCAAATTGAAGCTAAAGCTGAATTGATGGAGCGTGCTGACTAAAGTACTTGCTGTCAGTAAATTGTGGCCAGGCCACTCCCAGAATCCCGATAAAATGGGGTCTGAAGCTTGGTTATCCTCAGATTCATATATTTAGCTTTACAGATGCCAAACCAGCAGCAGTAGTAACATGTAGCAGCTGCACCATTCAGGAGACAGGTTTTGGCGGGAAAGAAGGCCCCCTCCCATAGAGACTATTTACTGGGGATGGTGAAAGCACAGTGCAGGGGACTAGAAACAAAAAAGTGGCAATATAACTTCCTGTTCAGTGTTGGACTAAGGAGGCCCCCCCTTCCAGCTTCCACTTGCCCTCCCTCTCACGCTGCGTCACATACATTCTGCCTCTTTCCTCCTGCTTAACTTGTGGCTGTGAATGGGTGGGGGAGTGGGTCAGGGTCAGTGGAGCTCACCAATTTTATCCCAGTGTCCCACTGGCCCAGTCTGACCCTGTTCCTGCTTGAGGTGCCCCAGGCAACACTGCTCCAGGAAGCCACCTACAGATGGTGGCCCCACTTTAAGGCCCAAATTACCTGTTTTAAACAGGAATATTATGTGGCAAAAAGACCATGCACCATTTTAGACTGTCCAGCCAACCAATGGAAGCAGTGGCATAACTTCACCTGGGCCTCCCCTGCAAAAATAGTTTGCCATGATGTCCTCCTTCATTTGCCAATGATGTGTCAGACTGGCCCACAGGGATACCAGGAAAACTCCCGGTGGGAACAGGTGTCAGTGGGCCCTCATGCAGCTAAAAATATAGCATATTTCATGGTAATTCTTTATTTCTATGAGAACAAAGAGGCTATATAATTGGAATAATAGATTATAGTATTATAGTATGTAAAGAAAATAGACAAGGAGTATAAATGTTGTGAGTGAGGAGAGGAGGAATAATAGTACTGAGATTGGGCCCCTGGTCTAAGGTTTTTGGGTGGGCCCCTGGTCTCCCAGTCCGACACTGTGCCAATGAGATATGGGTCTGACAGCATGGTTGCAGGTAGGAGGAAGTTCTCCTTTAGGCAGTTCTGCCCCAAACATTCTGTAGCAGCAGACAGCATAGTAATAATTACAAATAATATTTGTCCAGAAAATGTCATGTGGTTCTTATTGTTTGTTTACCTTGTATTTCAGCAGTAAGAAGAACCAGAACACCCATGGGAAAACCATTAATTTGCTAGTTAGTGTCTGCTCTAACCAGCCTTGGACTGGGTTGCCCGGGGGCCCATCAAGGGTGCCACCTCAGGGCTCTGCCACAGGCCCCTTGCTCTAGGCATAACCTGATGCCACATACCCACTGGCTGGCCACCCTCACCATCCCCCTGTATGTAGCTTAGATTACTCCATTATGGCCACATTGGGGCGTTAGGGGAGCAGCAACAGGGAGGGTGTTTGGGCCGGGCACATCAGCTTTTTTCCTGGTATCCTGCCCGCCCAGAGTGACTCTTGGTCTAACCCATCCTTGCCTCAGTCAGTCTAGCATCGATATATCTGTATGTCTGTCACCTTCATCCCTGACTCCTGTGCCATTAACCTCATGACATCCTGCTATATCAGGGCCTATTCTGGCTGTTAAACAGAGGGAATCATTACTCCGCATGCTGAGAGACCATTGTGCTTCTTTATTCCAGGTGGCATTCACGCTGCATTATTCAGAAAACTACGTCGGATTTTGCCTGAAAATGTGCATGAAAGGTAATTTCTCCAGTCAGCCCCTGGGCAGTGAGATAGCAGGGAATGAAATATTCTGCCACACAGCGTTTATCCTTTTTATATCCCCTTAAAATATCAGGTGGCTGCTGGCAATAAAAGCCTGTTTAGGATGAATCTGCTTAATGTTTTCTTTGTGTGATGACTGGCATTTGAGCACTGAAATAAAAACTTTACATATTATAAAGAATGAAAGGAGCATGGCAGTGTGGAGGTAACTTTTCTAGAGCAGCGACGATGCCCTTTAGTATCATAGGGTTGGGAGGTTGTTTGCTTCTGGACCCCGGCCATAGTAATGTTTTATTATTATGACAAATAATAGTATTTACACTAGCAACTTTCCATTTCATTATTTAGCTACAACTCCCAGAATGTGATCTAGCCAAGCTGGCACTTAATGCAGATATGAATGAGGCCTGGGATCGTTTGTGGATGTAACTAGATCATACTGGGCCCCATAGCAAATTAATTTTAGGGCTTCCAACATATCCAGAGGTTGGGGCCTCATGGGGCCCCATGTACCTCCTGGGCCTCCTTGTTTTGCTTCCTCTGTAGTTAGGCCCCTGGCCTTAGGGTAGGGTAAAAAAAAAAGCATAGAAGTAGATAGGGAAGAACAAGGGCCAAATCATACACTGAGAATAGTAGGGGTTACATTTTTACTAACATTACCTAAAGAGCTTATAGAAAGACATCTTGGACCCAGCAGGGTACACTGGAAGTAAGAAGGGTTAACGGAGAACTAAACCCTAAAAATGAATGTGGTTAAAAATGCCATATTTTATATAGTGAACTTATTGCACTAGCCTAAAGTTTCAGCTTGTCAATAGCAGCAATGATCCAGGACTTCAAACTTGTCATGTGCAGTGAATCAGCAGAAAAGAAGATGGGGAGCTACTGGGGCATCTTGGGAGACAGAGATCTTTACTGCTAAAGGGCTGTAGTTGCCTCGGACTGGTACAGAAGCCCAAAACATAATGTACATATAATGTATATAATGTATATATATTGACTGGGTGCTTAAATTAGTGCCTTTTGGGTCAGCATGTTTCCTCTGCCTGTTCCCCTGTTGGCAGCAACAAAGGAAGCATGGGAGTCGTCCTGGAGAAAAGGGGTGACTATTGGGCATTAATAAGAGGTAGAAGAGGAAGCATATATCCTGAACCCTTAAAGGAATAGTTCAGTGTAAAAGTATAAACTGGGTAAACAGATAGGCTGTGCAAAATAAAAAATGTTTCTAATATAGTTAGTTAGCCAATAATGTATAAAGGCTGGAGTATCTGGATGTGTAACATAATAGCCAGAACAGTACTTTCTGCTTTTCAGCTCTCTAACTCTGAGCTAGTCAGCGACTTGAAGGGGGGCCACTTGGGACATAACTGTTCAGTGAGTTTGCAATTGATCCTCAGCATTCAGCTCAGATTCAAAAGCAACAGTTATGACCCATGTGCCCACCCTCAAGTTACTGATTGGTTACTGCTTGGTAACCAGGGTAACAAGCCAGTGGAAGCCAAGAGAGCTGCAAAGCAGGAAGTAGTGTTCTGGCTATTATGTTAGACATCCAGTCACTCCAGCCTTTATACATTAAATTTGTGGCTAACTAACTATATTAGATACATTATTTATTTTGCACAGCCTATTTACCCAGTTTTTATTTTTATACTGAACAATTCCTTTAATATTTTAGGCAATACTTTCTCCTTGCATACAGCAGCACCAATTTATTCTTTCATTTAGAATGAAAGAACATTTTAGGTCCCTTTTTTACTGAGAATGGTAGATAAATGTTCCCTGCTATGTTCTTCCCTGTGGGAAATATATCTATAAATGCAGCAATTAATTATAATAGATGATGCTTCGGTCTCATAAACCCAGCACTTTAGGCGCCAAAAAATTGATTAGAAACTCTAGGGCGCAGAGATTTGTTACAAAGAATAAATATTGTTATTTTATGATCCCAAATTTGGGCATCATTCACAGCATAGAAGAGACACCCAAAGTGGATTAGTAATTCTGGGGTGCAGAATGCATAACAAAGAATAAATACTATGCTCTTATTTTATTAATTATTATGAATAATTTGGGCATTGTTCACAGCAGAAAGAAGACACACTGGGTAGGTATAATGACATCTCATGGATATGTAAAGGAACATATTAAATTGTTCTCCAAATATCTGAAAGACCAGTAACTGAAAGCTAAATGCAAGGTAAACATTAAAATAAGTGACTGATGAGAGTGCTTTTCTAAGAAAATTTGCAATGTATATTCATTATTTTTTTTTTTATTCCAAGATATTAAAGGATACATGTACTGTTAATATGAATGAATTTTGTTACAACAGCGCCACCTGCTGGTCATTCTCATATCAGTCTGACCACCAAATACTCAAGGAATTTGTGAGTAGAAAGAAAGAGGCTGCTCACATGTCCTTCTGCTTAGGAAAGATTTGAGAAAGGATTCTAATTTGTTTCCTAAGCAGAAGAACATCAGAGCAGCCTCTTACTTTCTCTGTGTCCCACCAGGCCAGGTAGGTACCAAACGGTGGATCAGCAGCTGAGCAATAGTGAGAATTTAATGGGAGATCTAGAAGATATTTTCATGGGCTGAATATTTTCTGTTATATTTTGTTTAGTTTGTTTCTGAAATCTGTGATTCTGAAATCAGAATGATATGATATAGATGTGACGGTAGACTTTATCTAGACTTTATGCCCGAGGTCTGAATTGTTCCCCTTCCAATTAACTTAAATGGGAAATGACTGACAGCACCAGAAAAGCCCTAGTGCAGGTATTGGATCCAGAAACCCGTTATCCAGAAAGCTCTGAGTTGCTGACCATCTCCCATAGACTCCATTTTATCTAAATAATTTGGATAAAATTGTTAGTGCCTCTTACTTGACCAAACTAAGATGTAATTAATCATTATAGCAAGCAAAACCAGCCTATTGTTTTTATTTAATGTTTAAATGATCTTTTCATAGACTTAAGGCATGAAGCTCCAAATTATGGAAAGCTTTGTTATCTGGAAAACCCCATGTGCAGAGCATTCTGGATAACAGATCCCATACCTGTACTGCCTCTGTCAATCAGAGATGCATGGGTCGACCCTAAATCCATGGCACCCATTTAAGCACTATATAAGTCATTAAAATACTCCAGGTTTAGGTTGAGAGAAGGATCGCTGTAACAGCTAAATTGAATGGACAAGGTTACGTTTTCCACTTCCTGGCATAAAACTCAAACCACTATATCCCCTCCCTTTATTTACTTGGCACTGCTGGGGGGTAGAGCGGTGTCCATGGGTGTCCACAGATAGGGGCAAGGGGGGGGCACATGTCTGTGTGTAAAATGAACTGTTAGTGTTAATGTGTGTAAGGGCAACTGTCAGTGCCGGATTTCGATGACGGGCGCCCCTAGGCCACGCGGTCCGACCAGGCGACCGTGCGGTCCTAGCGCCCACCTCACCTCCCCTTCCCAGCGCGCCGGCGAAAAAATGCCGGCGCAGCTGCTGTAATTGAATGGGGACGCACACGTCCCCATAATGCGGCTGGGCGGCATGCCGCCCCTATTTTTTTGCCGCCCTAGGCCCGGGCCTATGCGGCCTTGCCGCAAATCCGGGCCTGGCAACTGTGTGTAAGAAGGTCTGACAGACTGTGTGTGTGAGTTATACAGACTATAATGAACCTGTGTAAAGCTGTGTAACTACATTCATTATTCACTCTTATAGGTACAGGTTGGCTGTGGGTTTTGCCTACAACCATTCTCTCACATGCGGATTTACACACCGGTCCTAGGAGCAGTTTTTAAAAAGCCAACTGCGTCAATATGCTGGCATAATGTGCCATTGCCTAAGCTGGAAACCTCTAGCGTATTTACACAGAGGTCAGATTTTTTTTAAAAAACGCACAGAGGACCGCGCCTAAACCGCAGCAAAAATCCATATGTGTCCATAGCCTTACCCTTTCCCTTCTCATTCCCACACTTACCTCTCTGTCTCTAATAACCCTCTGCCTCACTCTATTCACTCTCCTCTTTTACCCTTTCCCTTCTCATGCTGTTGAGTTAACCCCACACTCGTCTAGGGTCGGACTGGGGGGAACGGGGCCCACCGAATGTGTGTGTGTATGCAGGACCGCCATCAGAAATCACAGGGCCCCATATGACAAAATTTCCTGGGCCCCCTGGGCTGCGCCCACTGCAAGCCCCACATACAGGTCCGCCCCCCACGACACAGTAAAAAAACAAAAAAAATATTGGTGGCTAGGATTCCCACATGTTAATAAAAATAAAAACATATTGGTGGTCAGGGCCCCCCATAAAAAAACATTTGTGGCCAGGGCCCCCCATGAGAAAAAAAAATTGATGGCCAAAATTGGTGGCTAGGGCCCCCCCACATTATAAGAAAATTGGTGGCCAGGGCCCCTTAAACATCCATGCTTTCCCGAAGTCAGCAGCTCTCGGAAAGATGGGGGGCCCGGCTAATCAAGTAAGCGTGGCGTGGCAGGGCCCCCCTTACCCTTGGGCCCCCTACAACTCTCCCCCCCCCTGTCCCCCCCTGATGGCTGCCCTGCGTGTATGGGCTGGTGCATTTTACAGACGGCACAGCAGGAAAGAAAGCAGTTGGGAAATCACGGATCTGGATCAGCGGGCCCACCGAGTTTTTTCCCAGTGTCCCGCTGGTCCAGTCCGACACTGCACTGACCTCTCTGTCTCTAATAACTCTCTGCCTCTATTCACTGTCCTCTTTTACCCTTTCCCTTCTCATTCTGCTGAGTTAACCCCACACTCACCTCTCTGCCTCATTCTATATCTACAGTGCTGACCATACTTATATCATTGTGTCAGTGTTTAAGTATTTTCTTTGGCAGTTCTGCTGCAAGCAAACTATGGGTCATCCAAACACTCCCATAGACTGTGTAGTAAGGGCAATAGTAAGTGAGCTGACTAAGCTTCGTATTCCCGTACCATGATTCCAGAGTACACATTTGCCACCCTTATTTTGTTTGTTGCTGGGGATTTTGGTTCTGTATGACTGTAATACAGTGTTATTGTAATGTTATTTAAATAATGTTCATTTTTTGTTGTAAAGTTTTCAATAAAAAAACATAAAACTCTATATATTTGTATAGAAAGAAATATCTATAATATTAGCATATATATTTTTGCACCTCACCCCCCTCTCCTGCTCTGTCCTGTATCCACCTCATTGGGTTTTTTTTTTTGGATGACTCTTATCTTTTAACCCTTCTGCCACTCTGGGAACAAAGCAGCTTTCCCTTGGCTGAAATAGAATGTATAAACATAGATCACATACTAGAGACAATTTGTTGTGCACAACCTCTTCCTGCTGTTGTTACTCTACTTTAAGTAAAGTAGAAACCCCATTTTATATTTTTCAGGGGACTAGAAAAAATGTTGTAAACTCAGTAAAATGTATTATGCATTATATATTGGGGGGACCACAAAAAATGATTTAAAATATGAAAAAACTTAAAACGAGGGTGTATAAAATGGAGGTGTCACTGTATGTCACCAGCTGTAACTAGAACTCTAGAGGGAATAACATTCTACAAACAGTAAATAGAAAATGCCAAGTGCTGTCCATTGTGTCACTAATAGAATGGCAATGCTATACATGTACAACACTTACTAATTTATATATTTATAGAAAAGCTGTTCTTAGGTTTGTGTAGGAACCAAAATATGGGTATAAGTAATTTGTGTAATATGTTTTCTTCCTTGCCCCATCCCCCTGGAAAATGTTCTGCCCATGTCGGTGTCTATACATGTCAGCTGTGCCCTATATTTTGGGAGTCTCTCATATTTAGTGCCCTAAATATGAGTAATGGGCATGACCAGATCATGGCATAGCCAGCTGTCATTATGGTGTGGCCAGAAACCTCCTAGAGAGCTATGTATCTCTGAGTGTTGCCCAGACCATTATTTTCTTGAGCCACAACCCCCTGCCCAGTGGCTCAGTCAAGTCCACACCATTGTTACCCCTTATGAGGTTTCCATCTGATGTACTCCAGTATGTTTTAGCTAGAGTTTGCATTGGAACCAGTTCATGGATCAAGGGCTCAACCTGCTGGATAACACAGGGAATTGCAGCTAATGGTAATATGCATTATAGCCGCTTCCATGGCCAGAGAGAGGGAAAAAATTTATTTATCTTGGGGGCCGATTCACCAAGGGTCGAATATCGAGGGTTAATTAACCCTCGATATTCGACTGGGATTTAAAATCGTTCGACTTCGAATATCGAAGTCGAACGATTTTGCGCAAATCCTGCGAACGATTCAAAGGATTTTAATTCATCGATCGAAGGAAAATCCTTCGATCAAAAAATCACAGGCAAGCCTATGGGGACCTTCCCCATAGGCTAACATTGACTTCGGTAGCTTTTAGCTAGTAGGGGGTCGAAGTTTTTCTTAAAGGGACAGTACTTCAACTATCGAATGGTCGAATAGTCAAACGATTTTTAATTCTAATCGTTCAAATCGTTCAAATTCGATCGAATTTAACCAATTCGATGGTCGAAGTACCCAAAAAATACTTCGAAATTCGAATTTTTTTTTATTCTAACCCTTCACCCGAATTTCGTGAATCGGCCCTTTAATGTTATCATTAAAAAGATTAGGACCCATTCTATTTTCTTTGTTACTAGTGAACAACACACTGTAAGGACTCCCACAAGGAAGGGTTATGAAGGGTTATGTATGGGCTATAGCAATACAGGGATTTATCTAATATGTATATATATATATATATATATATATATATATATATATATATATATATATATATATATATATTCATAATCAATACAAACTAGTGCATAATAAAGAAGAGTTATCTCTATAAGGAAGAGCCAGTTTGAGTTCACTTAGCCCCAGCCGGCTGCTGTTTGTACACAGAGGTTACTGGGACTTCACGAGAATATTTTGAGTATGTGATAAGAAATGGAAAATGTAATGTGTTCTCAAGGGCTCTCCTATCAAACATGTTTCCAAGGAACCATTCCAAATACAAGTTATATTTGTACTGAGACACAGTAGCGTAACTAGAGGGGGGCGGGCCCTGGTGCGTGACGCACAGCCGGGCCCCGCCCCCTCCGTATGGCCACATTTTCTGTGGCGCACGGGCTGCCGGGGGGGCCCTGAGGGGGTGCGGGACCTGGCCCGCTCGCACCCCCTGCTCCCCCGGTAGTTCCGCCACTGCTAAGACATGTCAAGTCAGTAGTCAATATGTGCACATGTTTAAACTAGAAGTAAACCTTTAAAATAAGTGAATGTAAAATTGATTAGAGTGCTATTCTAATAATCTTTGTAATGTAAGTGCAGAGTCCTGGGTTCAAATGAGCAAATGCAGTGTTGGACTGGGGGGTCCGGCCCACCGGGGCTGCTGCTGCAACCCCCCTATTCCCTCACTGGGCCCCAACCCCAGATGCAACCCCCTTCCACTCAGCCCCACACTTCTTTTTGTGGCCAGGGGTAGGGGGCCATGGTGGAAAGTTGGGGGCCCACCAGGTTTTATCCCCCTTGTCCCGCAGGCCCAGTCTGACCCTGATAAATAGAGATGATCATATTAACCAGAGTTAGTGAGCACAGGGGTGTAGCTTTGGATCCACTCAAACCCCATTCACAAGTGTTTTGTGCAAGTGGGGGGGACAGAATGGGGCATGTGAAGGAGTTGGGGGGCTGAGGCAGCCCATTAACCAATGGCAGGCACAGACAGGCAAATAAACAGGGAGTATAGACTTATCCAAGGAGAACTACTCACTCTCCCCCTAGTATTACCAGTTCCTCTTAACTGCCATTCAGCTCCCCTTTCCCTCCCAGTACTGTGTATTAGACTGAAAGGTGACTGGAGATGGCGTTGGGGAACTCCACTGCTCAGCTCTGCATTTTAAGATCAAGTTTTATTTCAGGGGCACCTTTCAACCTAATACACAGTGTGGGGAAGGAGAAGGGCGATGGAAGGCAGTTAAGGGGGGCTGGTGATACTAAGGAGGGGGAGTGTTCTCCTTTAATAAGGCTACACTCCCTGTTTATCTGCCAAGTGGGAGAGGTTAGGGGGCAATGGAATGCAGTTAAAGGAAACTATACTCCCCATAAAATGTAGGTCTCTATAAAAAGATATTGCATAAAACAGCTCATATGTAAAACCCTGCTTCATGTAAATAAAGCATTTTCATAATAATAAACTTTTCTAGTAGTATGCGCCATTGGGAAATCATAAATAGAAAACTGCCATTTTAAAATATAAGGGCAGCCCCCTGGGATCCTACGATACACTGTGCACACAAACAAACTATACATGTTAGGTCACATGAGCCAATTAACAGACAGAGTTGTGTCTTTTGCTTCCTCACTTCTTCCTGTTACAGTTAGAGCTGCAGTATTTCTGGTCAGGTTATCTCTGAGGCAGCACACAGACCATAAAGAAATGGTGGTTCAAGGCAAGAGATGTAAGAGGGCAAGATTTACTTAAATATATATTCCAGTTTGGTAAGATTTTTTAATATGTCACGTAATATGATGTAAACTATCTATTGCTTAAGTTTTCAATTGCGGGTATAGTTTTCCTTTAAGGGGTGCTGTTGCTACTAGGGAGCGTTTAGTTCTCCTTTACGATAAAGATCATTTAATTATGGGTACCGTGGAAAAGGCTCTGATTTGCATTAGCTTGGCACTGTATATGGCACTTTATATGTGTCCTTTTTTATATCCTATTGCAGTTCTGCTTTATCTTTTTACTGCTGCCAGGGGGCTAGGCCTGATGTGTGTGTGCAGCGATGGGACTATTAGGTTCTTAATCAGAGGAGAAGCTGCCTTATTGCCTTTGCTGCCTCATAAAAATCCTCATCTCGAAGAACATCTGCTGAGAATTTATAGAGCCAGATCCAGGGTATGACATAAATAAAGTTGCATCACTTTAATGGTGGAAAGAATTGACATGCATAATATAGGGATGGAACAGGCTTAAAGGAGAAGGAAAGGTTAAAATGAAGTAAGCTTTATCAGGACTACTGTATATGAATACACTAGTAAACCCTCAAATTAATGCGGCTCAGTGCCCTCTGTCACATTTCTTTCCTTCTATTGTGTACACATGGGCTTCTGTATCAGACTTACTGTTTTCAGCTTAAACCTCCAGGGCTAGGGCTTGAGCATGCTCAGTTTGCTCATCTCCCCCTGCCTGCTGTAATCTGAGCCCAGAGCTATGAGCGAGCAGGGAGAGACTCAGGCAGGATGTCACAGCAAGCTAATATGGCAGCTGCTATACAAAACAAACAGAGACAGTGTCTACAGCTCTCTACTCAGTTTGCTCCTCTCCCTTCCATGTTTTAATCTGAGCCCAGAGCTATGAGTGAGCAGGGAGAGACTCGGGCAGGAAGTGATGTCACAGCAAGCTAATATGGCAGCTGCTATCCTAAACAAACAGAGACAGTGTCTCAGGTATGGTAAAGCATTCTACAAAATAAAAATGGTGTTTAGTTTGCACTATTGTGGCTAATCTATTGGCAATAAACTGCCTTGGTAGCTTTTCTTCTCCTTTAAAGGCAAAGTAAATATTGTCTGGGTTAATTGGTCTTATGACAGAGAGCTACTGTGCTGTTAGGGTTGCCACCTGGCCGGTTGATCCCAATGTTGTTAATAGGGAAAAAAAGATAAATATATAGGAAGGTCGGTATTTTTTTCAGGAAAAGGTGGCATCCCTATGTGCTGTATCAAAGACAAAGTCTAGTGCAAAGTACAAAAATGAGCCTACTACAGCTATAGCTACTAAAAGCTTACTATCACTATTGTCCTTTGCATTATGTCCAGGTATAAAGGAGCAGGGCTGTGCCTAAGGATACAGTTTGATTGGGTCTGTAACTTGACAAGCATCAGGCTGCAGATCCACTAGAACCCTGTGCCATTATAATTGCAAACCAAAGCTGCATTTACTAGGAGAGATTATTTGCCCTTCAATTGAAGGGCTTCTGGCAGCAGCAAGTTATAGCTACGATACTGGGGCAAATGTACTACATGATACAACATTATCTGAAAAATATTTATAACCCGAATGGTGCTATGCATAGAGTGCATTAAACGAGTTGTTTGCTTTTTAAGTTAACTTTCAGCATGTTATAGAATGACTAATGCTAAAGCAACTATCCAATTGGCCTTCATTTTTTACAGTTTTTGAAGAATTTGCCTTCTTTTTCTGACTCTTTTCAGCTTTCAAATGGGGGTCACTGACCCATATAAAGAAACAAATACTCTGTAAGGCTACAAATGTATTGTTATTGCTATTTTTTATTACTCATCTTTCTATTCAGGCCTCTCCTATTCATATTCTTATTCAAATCAATGCATTAATAAGTAATTTGGACCCTAGCAACCAGATGAAATTGCAAATTGGGAACTGCTGAATAAAAAGAGAAATAAGTTAAAAACCACATAGAATAGAAAACGAAACTCCATTGCAGATTGTCTCAGAATATAACTCTTTACATCATAAAGTTAATTTAAAGGTGAAAAATCCCTTAAAAGATATAAACCCTAAAAATGAATATGGCTAAAAATGCCATATTTTATATACTGAACTTATTGCACCACTCTAAAGTTTCAGCTTGTCAATAACAGCAATGATCCAGGACTTCAAACTTGTCACAGGGGGTCACCATCTTGGAAAGTGTCTGTGACACTCACATGCTCAGTGGGCTCTGATTGGCTGTTGAGAAGCTAAGCTTAGGGCTCGTCACTAATTATCCAGCAGAAAATGAGCTTCCCCTGTAATATAAGCTGATGCTACAGGTTTGCTGATTATTAAATGCTGATGCTAATTGCACTGGTTTCTGTGCTGCCATGTAGTAATTATGTGTATTAATTACTAATCAGCCTTATATTGTGACATTTCTATTCTATGTGTACTGTATATTGTGAGTGGCTCCCTAAGCTCAGTAACTGACAGCAGCACAGAGCATGTGCAATGAATCAGCAGAAAAGAAGATGGGAGAGCTACTGGGGCATCTTTGGAGACACAGTTCTTTACTGCTAAAGGGCTGTGGTTGCCTTGGGCTGGTACAGAAGCACAAAACATAATGTACAACATTTCTAGCTACTTTTTTAGTTAAGCTTTAGTTCTCCTTTAATATGCTACCCTGAGAAGAGCATAGCTGGCATAACGGCTATACCTGTTTGGGAAGCTTACAGAGGACGTGGAAGATGGACGTGTAGAACTTTGCTGGAAGAATCTGCGCCAAGGGGTAAGTATGGAGTATGGGGCTATGGGGAGGAGGGAGGTCTACCTGGAGTGGGGGGTTCGTGGGTTTTTCCCCCACAGGTTGATTTATCCTTTAACTGATTTGTATGAGATAAATTGCCTAGCGGGCTTGTTTATATGCTGTAATATTGTACTATTGTATTATTGTGCAAATACAATCTTTTTATAAAATACCACCTTGTATGTCTTTTTGTGTGCAAGCCCTTATTTGGAAAATGTAACTAGTGTGCTGGGCCCCCCTGCATAGTTGTTGGTTAAAAAGTAGAAAAATCATCATTTAAATAATCATCTCAAGCCTTATGCGTTTTGTGTCCCTCGGACACTTCATAGGCTATGATTAAGTGTCTGAGGGACCGAAACGCGTAAGGCTTGAGATGATTTTTTAAATAAAGATTTTTCTACTTTTTAACCAACAACTTTTGGTCTGATCTACATTTGGCTTCCTAGTGTGCCCTAAACCTTACATTCTTACACGGATTATCCGCTCCCCTCAGGGTCGGACTGGCATAGTCGGGGCCAACGGGTTCTGAACCTCGGGGGCCCCGCGCACATACTCAAAAGCCTGTGTGCCATGTGATTGTGTAAATTACAAATGAGAGAAAAACATATAAATGATATATTAAATATTCTGCTAGACTGTTGCATGGAGATGTCTGGGGCTGATTTAACAAGACAATAGAGGAGACGTAGAGGAGCTGTAAGAGGTGCAAGAGTGTGTTCACTTTTGTCTGAGCTCTGGTTGCAGTCTGCACTCAGACCGGATAAAAAATTTGTTAAGAGCTGCAAATTGCAGGCAGTAAGTACAGGGCCATTTCAAGACCTTCTTATAAGGAATCAGCTTCCTGCATAGCTAATTAGTAATCTGTTTAAACATATTTTTTATCATGTAATTTTTACATATTCCTTTGCATTACCCTTATAATTATAATAGGATTCATCTAGTACTACATCCAGTACTTCATCAGTACATTACTAAATGGGAAGCTGCTGTTATGTTCTGTGGCTGCCACTAGGCTGTACTCTAGAGCTAAATTACACAGTAAAATAAACAAGAATTAAGAGCGCTGATGGTAAGTATATGTGGAATTGTTTCCTCAACCAATTAATGGTATGAAATTCTGCAGTTTTTGTCAAATTGCTCCAGAACAGATCCACATCATACTGCCTGATAACATTTAAGTGCTAACAGGTTACTCCGGGGTTATTTGCTGGTATTTTGGGCACTGGTATCTTGCTACTAATCTTTGACCTGTGCCTTGACTGGGACAAGAATCTATAAATTAGGAGAGAGAGCAAATGGAGAAAAGGGGTGCAGTAGGATTTGGAGCAAGGAATGAGGAGGTGAGTACCACTTGTAGTAGTGGTGTTGGGCATGGGTCTATAAATAGAGGGAGAACACCGGGTCGGATGTGTGTTGGGAGGGGACGGGTTAAGGTCGTGTGTGGAATGAGAATTTCTGAACCAGCTCCCAACCCTCACCCGGCTCACCATTCACCCTGTATTTATAGGCTCGAGTCCGCCCCACAGTGACATCATGAAAGGGGCAGGGTGGCACGAGTCTATACATTTAGGGACCGAAAGCAGGAGAAGAACTCAACCCGGACCTGCCAGCGACCCGAAGATTTTGTGCAGGTGCCGTGGGTTTCAGGCCAGCCCGCACATCACTAACTTGTAGTGAGATGGAATCGAGTGAGTAAATGTGGTCATGCTTGGGCCAATAAAAATTGTCAACAGACAGTGTTGGCAGATTACTGACCAGTGTATGGGGCTCTATGAGGGGTTTCCCCAACCAATATCTGGACAAAAAACGACTTGTTGATGCGGTCCTCACTCCAATGGCTCGCTTGTACTGTATTGTAATCCAATCATTTGGCCTTTGGGCCAATCAATTGAATTAGCCCAATTAGTATGTTAGTAAATGCCTTGACTAATTGTAGAATATAGAAGGCAGCAACAAACACTACCCTTCTATGAAGTAGCTGGTCAGGAGCTTGGGGGTGTATTACTGGCCTCACGTTTATGGAAGTCTAGTTTTGATTGTGCTGTTGGCTCTTTTGGCAGGTCACTTGATATTGTTTGAAACCCCTGATAAATCCTAGATGAACTGGGGTATGGAGAATTTATACAAATTTGGCAAATCAACTCTTCATACGGCCTTGAATCCCTTCTTCACACCTTTCCCCCTGGCTCCATAATCTTCATAATAACAACGTATTCGCATACCTCCCAACATTTTGGAAGTAAAAAGAGGGACAAAAAAAATTTTCCCGCACATAGCGCAGCAATTTTTTTGGCCACACCCTTTCTGTGGCCACACCCTTTCTGTGGCCACACCCAAACGTTTGAAAATATTTCTCCTTATCTACACTGTGTTTTTGTGTCTCAAAATTGTTACAAGGTATCTTATTTGCACCTGTTAGCTGTTCTGGGCTCTCTGTTAAATGCCAATTAAGTGAGAAACTTTGTTTCTTTTTCTGGCTGTTCAGTGCAGAGAAAAGAGGGACTTTCCAGTACAAATGAGGGACTGCGGGTTGAGTTGTCAAAAGAGGGACTGTCCCTCCGAAAAAGGGACAGTTGGGAGGTATGTATTCGTTCTAAAAAAGATAGTTCGAAAAAATGTCATATGAGCATTGGCAAAGGTTTAAAATACAAAAAAGGACAATATAAAACAATTGACTCATGGGGGCAAAGGGCGAAGTGACTAATGCTGGCAAAAATTTGCCAACGTGACGTCATTTTGGTACTTTACTAATGGGCACAGGCGTAACTTCGCTAGCGAATGAGATAGACATTAGAGTAACTTCGCACTTTATCTCCAGGTGAATTTTCACTCTGATGAACGAACATAACTGCACAAATTCACTAAGATGCGGATTTTACTGAACGTTACCTGTTCCGCCAGACTTGCCTTTGCAAAAAGCACCGGCGTCTTTTTACTTTTATAGGGTGATAGGCTGCAAAAGTCCGTAAAATGTTTTTTGGGTACCTGGGTTCCCCCCTATATTTCCTAACATACGGCACATAAACTATACAGTGGGCTCATGTGTAGGGCAATATAATAACTCTATTTTATTTTATGGCTTGTGTAATGTAATGGATTTCCTGCAACATATACGTCCATTCAACTTTAACTTTCCGCTGTAAGCGAACACTAGTGCAACTTCGCTTTGTTGCCGAAGTAACATTAGCATAATTTTGCCAGCGTTCGTTGCCCTGGATTTAACTTCGCATGTTAGTGAATTAGCGTTGTCTGGGCGAATTTACACCTGACAAAGTGTTGCGATGAGAGCGAAACAGACGCTAGCACAATTTTGCGGCTTAATGAATCTGCCCCATGAATTCTTTTCTGTGGGAGTTGATTCCATGTTGTCCTAGAAGAAATCTAGATGGGGGTAAGAAGATTAAAAGGATTGTAAGATTAAGAGACGGCCAAAACAATTAACCCTCTTCTTTAATGTTCCTCAATAATGGCATCCAGAATGATTTCTAGAAAATAAATATGATCCATGTGCCCAAACACAGGGAGATTAGATGTGAGTTCTGCAACAGCTCCCAGTATATAAAATAGTGATAATTACAAGATAAAAACCCTTTTCCTATCATACAACAAAGCATCAGTTTCCTTAAACTCAGGAGTATGTGTATGTTATTTAATGAACAATTCATGCAAAGCTTAACAAGTGGGGACACGCTTTACTTTGATCCATTGTAAGAAGCCTTTCGAATCTACGCATGCAACTAAATAAGATATGTGTAATGGACACCAAATGCTTCATGTTTTCTACCCATCAGACAAAAAAATGCTGGTGTAAACTTGCAGTCAATAATATGGTTTTGACTGCTACTGTAGTCAAATACAAAATATACAAATATTTTTATATCAGACTGGGACAGAGCTGGGAACATGAATGGTGCATAACTGAGTATGGTCAGCATTTAACAAATAGGTATTCACTGGGGGGTACAGGTGGTGGTCAAAAACCTCCAAAAGGTCACTTCCAGTAGGCTGGCATCTCTGCTGTCTCAAAACCCTACAATACGAAATCTGCAATAGGGGACTGATCTACTACCCTAAATATTATTCAGCAGCTAAAAGCACATATTTGTGTTGGTTGCCTTTTACCTGTGGAAGGGAACTACCCCTGTAAGTTAGTGTGACCTGTGCTAAAAAAGCCAAGAAAGTTGACATCTCTGTGTTGTGCTTGTGGTTATATTATTGCATGGATATGATTTGGGAGAATAGGCTCTGATTTGTTTCCACTTTATTCTATTGGAAATCAGCAATCACAATTGCTCATGTCATGCTAAGGACTGGGTTTTAGGTTTGAGGTCTTATGAGGGTAGAAAGTTCCTTGGCTAGAGAGGCCCTTTGGTTTAAAGGTCTTTGGGTATAGAGGCCCTTGGGTAAAGAGGCCCTGGCAGGCAGAGGACATTGGGTAGGAAGGCCCATGGGTATAGAGGACCTTGTGTAAAGAGGCCTTTGGATAGAGAGGTCTTGAGGAAGAGAGGCCCTTGAGTGGAAAGGACCTTGATAAGAGGGCTTGGATAGAGAGGTCCTTGGGTAAAGAGGTTCTTTGGTAGAGAGGAGCATGGTTAGAGAGGTCCTTGGGTAGAGAAGACCTTGGGTAGAGAGGTTCTTCAGTAGAGAGGTCCTTGGGTAGAGGTACTACTATACCTGCTATCCCACAGCCACAGTCCCTTCCCAGAGTCTATTATCCCACTGTTACTATAGCCACTATCTCTCCCTACTATACCTGCTATCCCACAGTCACACTCCCTTCCCAGAGACTATTATCCACTGTTACTATAGGCACCATCTCTCCCTACTATAACTGCTATCCCACAGTCACACTCCCTTCCCAGAGACTATTATCCACTGTTACTATAGACACCATCTCTCCCTACTATACCTGCTATCCCACAGTCACACTCCCTTCCAAGAGACTATTATCCCACTGTTACTATAGACACCTTCTCTCCCTACTATACCTGCTATCCCACAGTCACACTCCCTTCCCAGAGACTATTATCCCACTGTTACTATAGGCACCATCTCTCCCTACTATACCTGCTATCCCACAGTCACACTCCCTTCCCAGAGACTATTATCCACTGTTACTATAGACACCATCTCTCCCTACTATACCTGCTATCCCACAGTCACACTCCCTTCCCAGAGACTATTATCCCACTGTTACTATAGGCACCATCTCTCCCTACTATAACTGCTATCCCACAGTCACACTCCCTTCCCAGAGACTATTATCCTCTGTTACTATAGGCACCATCTCTCCCTACTATACCTGCTATCCCACAGTCACACTCCCTTCCCAGAGACTATTATCCCACTGTTACTATAGGCACCATCTCTCCCTACTATAACTGCTATCCCACAGTCACACTCCCTTCCCAGAGACTATTATCCTCTGTTACTATAGGCACCATCTCTCCCTACTATACCTGCTATCCCAAAGTCACACTCCCTTCCCAGAGACTATTATCCACTGTTACTATAGGCACCATCTCTCCCTACTATACCTGCTATCCCACAGTCACACTCCCTTCCCAGAGACTATTATCCACTGTTACTATAGGCACCATCTCTCCCTACTATCCCACAGTCACACTCCCTTCCAAGAGACTATTATCCCACCGTTACTATAGACACCTTCTCTCCCTACCATACCTGCTATCCCACAGTCACACTCCCTTCCCAGAGACTATTATCCACTGTTACTATAGGCACCATCTCTCCCTACTATACCTGCTATCCCACAGTCACACTCCCTTCCCAGAGACTATTATCCCACTGTTACTATAGACACCATCTCTCCCTACTATACCTGCTATCCCACAGTCACACTCTCTTCCCAGAGACTATTATCCCACTTTTACTATAGGGACCATCTCTCCCTACTATACCTGCTATCCCACAGTCACACTCCCTTCCCAGAGACTATTATCCCACTGTTACTATAGGCACCATCTCTTCCTACTATACCTGCTATCCCACAGTCACACTCCCTTCCCAGAGACTATTATCCCACTGTTACTATAGGCACCATCTCTTCCTACTATACCTGGGTTGAGTGCTTATTTGCTGCCCTGGATCCTCATGAAACTACAGTAGGGTTACACCAGTTTTAATACAGTATGTACCATTTTATTTTTTATGAACTGTAACAGCATTCAACTTCATAGGGAAAAGTCACTAGATGTATTTAGTTTTTCATGTATTTGGCCTGCTCCTCCACGTCACATTGGTCCTTATAACATGCAGTTCTATAACGCTATAGAAGGTAATAATGTGCTTATGAATGTTTTTATAGCTAGGGCTCTAACAAGATGAATGTACTGGCTGTCTCTCAGCTAGAATGGTAGAAGCCATACCGGCCATATTATTAGACAACCAGTCATTACCCTCCTTCTATCACTAGAGCGAATTACTATAGTTTTTATAAAAGAACACACAGGAATGTGACCACATTTATTTCAGCAGTTTTTGGGCATTGCATAATTGTTTGTTTTGTATTTCTGAACAAAGATTCCAGATAATTTCTGTCGGAGCATGTACAAATTCCAATGCACTGACCTTCATTAGTCTTCCATAGAGGGTACCTCCCTACAGGATATTTCTAGGAGGTAATGGAACCCACTTCCAAGATGTTTTTTCAAGACGTTCCCAACTTGCTAGACTTCTCTACCCTCGAATGTGCCTGAACAGCAACTGGAGGCTTAAAGTAATTTCAGGTAGGATTTGGGAAGAATGCCTGTTGACTATTCAAGATACTCCTGGAAGCCAAGTTGTAGGTCAACAAGTGGGAGGTTTGTGGTGATCACATGTTTGCTGCCCTAGATACTCCAAGAACTGTAAAGTTCTTATGATCTAAGGGGGACCATAACCATATTTTGGATCACAATGGTGTTCTTAAACAAAATAAAGATTTACACACCAAACAAGACCTTGTGAACCCCAACAGAAAGTATAATCTCTAAATCCCACCCTTAGTTGTAGTCTACATTTCCCAGGGTCTAAGTCTCTAGGCCATTGATCCCTAATGAGTGGCTTGTGAGTAGTGATGGCCGAATTAATTTGCCAGGCGCAAATCAGCAGCAAATTTCAGCATTTTGCTGCTCTGTAATACATTCTCGAAACTCCGGTGAAAATTCTCCAGCAGCAAAAAAATTTGGACGCAAGCGGGAAAAGTTGCTTGTGTAAAAACCGTTGCACGTCAATAATATTGGGACGCCCATTGACTTTAACACTGGCGTAAAATTGACACGAGCAGCAAAATTGACGTGGGCATCAAAATTTGTGTTTTGCAAATTTTTGGCTGTTTTGCAAATTTTGCGGGAAATTCACAATTTTTTGGGGAAACGGGACAAATTCCCTCGTCACTACTCACGAGCAACATGTTGCTCTCCAACTCCTTGGATGTTGCTCCCAGTGGCCTCAAAGCAGGTGCTTATTTTTGAATTCCAGGCTTGGAGGCAAGTTTTGGTTGTATAAAAACCAGGTGTTCTGCCAAACAGTCTCCTGCAGGCTGTCAGTCCACATAGGGGCTACCATTAGACAACTACAGCCCATATTTTGCAGCCCTGGGAACTTTTAACATGATTATGTTTTACCATAAATCTCTAGAAGCTCTCTGTTTGTTTAAGATAGCAGCTGCAGTATTAGCTTGGTGTGACATCACTTCCTGCCTGAGTCTCTCCCTGCTCACTTATAGCTGGGAAGAGGAGCAAACTGAGCATGCTCACGCAAGGAGGTTTATTCTGAAAACAGGAAGTCTGATACAGAAGCCCATGTGTAAAAAGGAAAGAAATGTTGTTTCTTTTGACAGAGGACTCAGAGCAGCATTACTTTGAGGGTTTACTGGTATATTTAGGTGGACCTTTCTGATAAGGCTTTCTTAGGTTTAACCTTTCCTTCTCCTTTAAATGTGGCTCACGTGTAAAAAAGGTTGCTCTAGGCAGACCTGAAATTGGGCAACAATCTGGAATCAGGAGTGTGTCCAAATGATGCATAACTCCATACTCATCCAGAGGTGCAGTCATTAAGGGGTTCCAGCAGCACAGAATCATTGTATATCAGAATATCAGATGCAATCATTTATAAAGCAAACAAAGTCAACACAACACCAATGTTTCCATCCACATTGGGATCTTCATCAGGGTTTCCAGCAACAAGACCTAACAATAAACGATGTTTCATAGTTACAATACAAAATCCCATTTGTCGTTGCCCTGAAGGATACATTTATCAGAAGCGACCACAACTAAAAATATAGGTCTAGTCTTCTAAAAGGGTAAGTAAACCTTAACAATAAGTGAATGTAAAATTGATGAGGGTGCTGTTCTAAGAACTATTGCAATGTACATTTATTAATTATTTTTTTAATTCCAAGATATTAAAGGATACCATGCACTGTTAAAAATGAATGCATTTTGTTACAACAGCGCCACCTGCTGGTCAATTTCGCACCAGTCTGACCACCAAGTATTCAAGGAAGTTGTCAGGAGAAAGAAAGAGGCTGCTCTGATGTTCTTCTGCTTAGGAAAAAAATTATAAACCTTTCTCAAATCTTTCCTAAGCAGACTACTTGGTGGTCAGAATGGTGGGAAAATGACCAGCAGGTGGTGCTGTTGTAACAAAATTCATTCATATTAACAGTACATGTATCCTTTAATGTCTTGGAATTAAAAAATAATAAATAAATAATGAATGTACATTGAAAAAATGCTTAGAATAGCACCCTTATCAATTTTACATTCACTTATTGTTAATGTTTACTTATCCTTTAATCAAAACAGTGTATTGTCCGAGCCTATTCAGCTCAGTGCTCTCGGTGCCTAGTGGATAAAATGTTTTACAAAACACAAGCAAAATATTTTGGCACCCACCAAGCTGACATGTTAGAGCACGATGAGCCTCTTTTCATATTCAGAGCAATCAGCTAATTTCTAGAGGTGACGTATTGAATAGGGAGCAAGCCCAGGCAATGGCTGCATGCATATTTCTGAATATTAGCATTGCTCGCAAACCCTCACTGGGCACTTCGCTTTCCCACTTCCAACTCAACCGATTCCCTGAACAAGCGACTACAGAGGTAATTTAAAATGTTTTTTCATCCCTAATACAATTTAGAAAAGACCTAGAATTATCTTATCTATATAAGCATTTTATACATAGAACCTTTGTTTCACTTTGTGTACAAGACCAATGACTAATCCATTATGAAACAATAGAAATGTGAAAGTGTGGAGGCAACAAACAACTTCCTTAAAGAAGAGATATGGAACCCGTTATCCAGAATGTTTGGGAACTGGGGTTTTCTGGATAATGGATCTTATCATAATTTGAATCTTCATACCTAAGGGCATGGGCACATGGGCAGATTCGGGGAGATTTAGTCCACGAACTGCCTTCCCCTGCCTTCTGCCTGTTAAATGAAAAATCGGCAATGCACTCACGGCGCTTGGATTTCCGAAGACGTCCGAAGTTTCGGCAACTTCGGACAACTTCGGAAATCAAAGTGCCAAGAGTGCCATTGCGCTAGCGTTTTCTCATTATAGCAGGCGGAAGGCAGGGGGAAGGCAGATTGTCGCCAAGAAGAAGAGGCGACTAAATCTCCTCGAATCTGCCATGTTCCCCTGTCCTTAAGTCTACTAGAAAATCATATAAATATTAAAGAAACCCAATAGGCTGGTTTTGCTTCCAATAAGGATTAATTATATCTTAGTTGGGATCAAGTACAAGCTACTGTTTTATTATTACACAGAAAAAGGTAATCATTTTTAAAGATTTGAATTATTTGGATAAAATGGAATCTATGTGAGATGGCCTTTTTGTAATTTGGATCTTTCTGGATAACGGATGCCATACCTGTACTGAAAAGTGAACTTTAAGATCATGGTGTATGGTGTTAATTATTCCCAAACGGCTACAGTGAGGGATTATGCACTGCAAATATATTTTATACAAAAATATCATTAAACAGGCACCAACAAATAAGGAAGAACTCAGTGAGAAATATGCAGGACTCTTGCTAAAGGAATTGGGATCATTGAAACAATAGTACAGGTATGGGACCTTTTATCCAGAATGCTCGGGACCTGGGGTTTTTTGGATAATGGATCTTTCTGTAAATTGGATTTTCATACCTTAAGTCTACTAGAAAATCATTTAAAGATTAAATAAACCCAATAGGCTGGTTTTGCTTCCAATAAGGATTAATTATATCTTAGTTGGGATCAAGTACAAGCTACTGTTTTATTATTACAGAGAAAAAGGAAATCATTTAAAAAAAATCTGGATTTTTTGATTATAATGGAGTCTTTGGGAGGTGTTCATTCCGTAATTCGGAACTTTCTGGATAACGGGTTTCCGGATAATGGATCCCATACCTGTATATATATATATATATATTCTGTATCAATGTGTAGTTTCGCAGATACGACCGGCACACGGTAGATAAATAAAAAATATTTATTCACATACATTTCAGTCCTCGTTAGGATTCCTTTCGCCGTTTCTTTCAGTACATACAGGAACTCGCATTTGCTCTACAAGTTTTCACCAGTTCCTGATGAAAAAAAAATTGAAGTTGGAGATTACAGGGTAACAAATACTTAGAAGTGGAAAGAAGAATAAATATGTCCTCATATGGTGTCACGTAAGGATTGTGTCCTTTGATCGCACCATAGTAATAAATTATTCAAAGTGCTCCTTGCCCTCAGACATGCAAGAAAGCAATTTCACATATTTGCCTAAATACATCAACGTTAAACATACTGTTTCTTTTCTTTTTCTATAAGCCTGGCCCATGCATTGTATTTTCATTAGCAACAGCAGTTTTGGGGTGTTTTCCCAAGGCCCCTAGTTTTTATAGACCTCTTGGGGGGAATGCTCAAAGGATACATTTGCCCCAGTCTAGTAACCAATCAGCAATTAAGATGTATTCGTCAGCTGACACATCGGATTGGTTGTTATTTGTTGATAGATACTACAAGGTCATTTATTTTGACCCCAGGTGCAAGTACAAGAACACCAAGGGGCAAAAATCAAGCAAAAGCATTGGAAGTCCATCAGGCCTGGACTGGGAGTCAAAATAGGCATTGCCATTCCAAGTACACAGAGGCCCAAACAGCCCCCTACCAGCCCACTATATGGTAACTTTCTATGGAGCTGTACAGCAGACCCTCTGGCATTTGCCAGAACCCACAGATTGCCAGTCCGGGCCTGAAGTCCAAGGATCAGTGCAGAGTGTAGCATGGCAAACCCAAGACAGCCCCGTCCTTATCATCTGCCATAGGGCAGGGGTAAGTACTGGACTCCATTGTGGCTTGTTCCTGCCAGGACTTGCACTTCTCAATGATGCACTTCTGTACCTCTGTACCTCCCCCTACTGAATACAGTGCTACCCAAATCAAGCAGTGCTGTATTCATTGGTGCGAGGAGGAAGTCTCTTTGCTTCATTTTGTAGTTCAGAAACTTGCAGTATTTATTTTATGTTGGGAGGGTCGACACCTGTCCGAATTTCACCTGGACAGCCAGGTTTTTGAAAGGGCTGTCCGCAGAGCCGGGCCAAGCCGGCTAGGTGCCTTAGTCAACCTGGCCGGCAACGGCACGTGCTGAGTGCGCACATGCGTGAAATGGAGCTTGCACATGCGCAGAAGCCCAATAAACAAAGTAATATCAGCGGCAGTCAGAGAGAGAAGGGACCGGACATGGGGTAAGTGACAGAGAAGATATGTGCCTGGCCTGCTTTGTGCCCTAGTATTGATTGAAGTACAGCACCACAAGTTTTTCCTATAGATAAAAATGCCGTTATTGGAACACTGGCAGGACCTAGATAAGCAACGTTTCAGGCTACACAGAGCCTTTTTCAAGCTTACCAGACACTTCAACAACACAGCTTTTTATAGAGAAACATATTGCGCCATCTACTGGCTTCTTCTTACAAATTAGTTACAATTTTCAACAGGTTTGCTACAATGTCACAAGTAGATATCCCGTTAACTCTTAAATGGATGAACCATCACATGTTTGCCCAAGTTCTAAATATCTGTAAGACTTTAAAATTTTTAAAAACAATTAAACCCAGAAAATAGCTTGTAAGTCATTTCCCTGTTTAGTCCCTGGGGTGTGAGGGTTTCTAATCTCCTGATCCACATGGTTTCTTTGTTAAGAAGCCATTTGTTCCGGTCCCCCCTCGTCGCATTTTAGGTACATGATCAATAACCTGATATTTTAGCTGCTGCACTCCGTGACCCTTCTCTATAAAATGTGAAGCCACTGCCTGCTCCACTTCTACTTGTGACATTGTAGCAAACCTGTTGAAAATTCCCCTTACAACCATGCTATTATTTGAATACAAGACTGGAATATGAATAGGAAAGGCCTGAATAGAAAGAGGAGTAATACAAATTAACAATAACAATACATTTGCAACTTTACAGAGCATTCGCGTTTTAGATGGGGTCAGCGACGCCCATTTGAAAGCTGGAAAGAGAAAAAGGCAAATAATTATAAAACTATAAAAAATAAATAATGAAAACCAATGGAAAAGTTGTCCATTCTATAACATGCTAAAAGTTTACTTAAAGGACCAGTAACAGAAATTTTCTTTAACAAATTTATTAAAATCGCTAATTAAGAAACAACTTACCGAAAACGCCGCTTGTGCTCCTCTTCAGAAAAGGCAATCGGCGATCCATCGTGCGGCACTCGATTTCTCCTCCCTGGCTATCTCCTATAAAGAAGGCAGGGAGGAGAAGTCGAGCGCCACACGATGGATCACCAATCGCCTTTTCTGAAGAGGAGTGCAAGCGGAGTTTCTGTAAATTATTTCTTAATAAAGACTTTAAAGTTTAATATGTGTTGGTGTCTTTTTTTCGTAGCATACTAAAAAAATTTTTTGCTGCTACTGGTCCTTTAAAGTCAAACCCCCCCCTTTAAGTTAGTTATGGATGTGGGCACTGCCACATTTGCTTCCTTCCAGTCGTACCGATTCATATGTGGAAAGCTCAAGATTCTTTCGTTAAAAAGAAGTCAAAATAAAAAATGCATTTTTAATTGTGTTTAATTTCTGTTTTGGCCAAAAGTCATTTTTCCGTTGCTGAAAGAAGCCCCTCGGAGTCAGACTTCTGTATTAATAAATGGTGCGGGGTTTCAAGACTGCTGGCTCCAGGGCTCATTTCTTATACAGAACTGGGGAAACCAGAAATCTCACTATTGTTCTCTATACTGTAGCTCATACCTATTCGTAGTATAAATACGGGCATGTTAGGGCATATTCGAGCCTCACTCTATGAATGCATAACGGCTTGGCGTGGGATTCGCTTAAACAAAACACCACAAGGGAGCACGTGCCTCTGACTATATGTGTGTTCCACTGAGTGCATTTCATTCAATCAATTCAAACAATGAGTTGGGTTTTTTTTCATTAAATTCCCCACCCCCCAAAAAATTAATTGATTGATTGATTGTATTTCCACCTATAACCTGCAAGTAAATATGTATGAGTTTTATTAAATGTAAGGACTAATGTAAGCAAAACCGCCATCAGAAATCGCAGGGCCCCATACGACAAAATTTCCTGGGCCCCCTGGGCTGCACCCACCGCAAGCCCCACCTACAGGTCCGCCCTCCCCACCCACAGGTGGTGGCTAGGGTTCCCACATGTTAATAAAAAATAAAAAGATATTGGTGGTCAGGGCCCCCCATAAAAAAACATTTGTGGCCAGGGCCCCCCATTAAAAAATATTGGTGGCTAGGACCCCACATGAGAAAAAAAAATTGGTGGCGAAAATTGGTGGTCAGCGGAATCCCATCAAGCTGAATGCCAGCGCTGGAATATGGTTAAACAATATGCACATTTACATTTACGTCAGTTCAAGGCAGCAGGGGGCAGTTTGGAATGCTAAGGCTGAGCAACAGTGTTCCGCCCCACAGAATGGAGCACAAACACCAGAACTCTATTCATGAAAACAGAGACATGCTGCATGAAAGGTCGGATTGGCAAAGCATGTAGGCATCATTAAAAGGACTCTGTCATGATTTTTATGATGTAGTTTTTCTAAAGTTCTAAATTGCACTCAACAATATAAAATTGTATTACTGAACCAACAAGTGTATTTTTTTTAGTTGTAATATTGGTGTGTAGGTGCTCAGGTCATTTTTGTAAGGAATACTTACCTCCGTCACTGATCCGGCGCTGCTACTGCCGTTTCCTCCTGACTTCCCAAGATGGCGGCGCCCAGGGAGTCCACTCGGCTTGATTGAATGCCTTTGTCAGAATGGACGCAGCATCATCACGCTCGTTTGTCGCCAATTGAGGCCTATTTAAGGCGCCAGAACACTACAGTCATTGCCCTAATATAGGTTCTACCTTGTCTGTTCCTGGGTGCGCTTTACTGATTATTATTACTGATTCCTGTGTTTGACCTCGACCCGTTTAATCGTCTTTGAACCCTCTCTGCCTGCATTGACCCATCTGCCTGGACTTGACTATTCTTCTGTCTCATCCTTGTCGGTAACCTTGAACTGTGTTAGACTGGTATTTCCTCTGTGGTCCGCTATTCCTGGCTGAGCCTTCGGGCCCCTTACAATTTTGCCTGGTCATGTATGTAACATACCGTGGTGGTCTAGTGGGGGGACAGCAGGGACACCCGCTTAGGATTCACGCGCTGTGAATCCTAAGGACACGCGTGTCTTTCTTGTAGGTGCATTCAGTGTGCAATGGCGCGAAATTTAAAAGTACTTAAAGGCACAGTTTGGATTTTCACACTGCCCGTTATAGGAGTTTGTTCCTGGTGCTTCTGAGCTTTTGTGCTATCTGTATATCTGATTTTGATTTCTGTTGTGACCCCTGCCTGGCTTTTTGACGATTCTTATATCTGTATCCTGACCCCTGCCTGATATCCAACTTCGCTTATTCTGTATCCCTGCTGATTGATCTCCTGGTTTGACCCTTGCCTGCCTGACTTTGTTTGTACTCTGCCTGCCCCGACCCAGCCTGATCTGATTACGATTCTGTCTACGTCTTGTACTGTGACCATCTGCCCAAAAGACTTTGCATTACAATTGTGCCCCTTAGCTTGTTCAGAACCCCTTGCTTTGCACCTCTCTTAAAGGAACAGTAACACCAAAAAATGTAAGTGTTTTAAAGTAATGAAAATACCATGTACTGTTGCTCTGCACTGGTAAAACTGATGTGTTTGCTTCAGAAACACTATTATAGTTCATAAAAACAAGCTGCTGTGGAGCAATGGCGGAAATTGAAAAATGGCTATATGTCACAGGTTAACTAATGGATAACAGATAACACCATTAGACAGACAGAGCTTATTTGCTGTCTGCTGTGTAACCTGAGCCTTCTTTCCTTTGAATGGCTGCCCTCATTGCTACACAGCAGCTTATTTATATAAACAATAGTAGTGTGTCTTAAGCAAACACAGCAGTTTTACCAGTGCAGGGCAACACTACATTATATTTTCATTACTTTAAAACACTTTTATTTTTTGATGTTACTGTTCTGGTGGCATCCAATTAGCTGAGGGCTCCTCCCAAGGTAAAAGGCAGCTGTTAAAGGTGGAAGCAAGAGCCGAGAACAGGGTGCTTAGCATCGGTTCTGAATTTAGGGTGCCAACTGTGACAATGTGCTTTCAGAAAGCCAGCACTTTAGGATGGAACTGCTTTCTGGCAGGCTGTAGTTTCTCCTATTCAGTGTAAATGCATGTGTTGCAGTGGGACATGGATTTTACTATTGAGTGTTGTTCTTATATCTACCAGGCAGCTGTTATCTTGTGTTAGGGAGCTGCTATCTGGTTACCTTCCCATTGTTCTGTTGTTAGACTGCTGGGGGGGGGAAGGGAGGGAGCACAAGTCACATGACTTGAGGGCTCCTGGGAAACTGACAATATGTCTAGCCCCATGTCCGATTTCAAAATGAAATATAAAAAAATCTGTTTGCTTTTTTGAGAAATGGATTGGATGCAGAATTCTGCTGGAGCAGCACTATTAACTGGTGCATTTGGGAAAAAAATTACAATGACAGTATCCCTTTAAAATATGCAAATAAATATGGTCAAACTGGCTAGCAAGACTCCGGGAAAAAAGCTAGAGGAGAGGATCCCGGCCAGCCCAGACCCACACCCCACTGAAGACTCAACCGCTCCCCCTGACCTCCCCTGATTGCTGCCACTAAGAACAGAAGGTAGACAAGGAGGGGGAGTGTTGCGACATTGGGTACTGCCTGGGGGGCCCTGGTGGGCGCTAGATCTCCAGTCCAACCCAGCAAGTTATGGAGCACCAGCAGGCACATGTCCTTACAACCTGCACTATTGAAGGAGGGAACCACAGTCTTGTGCCTACCAGCACTGCACTCTGCACCTAATGGCAGTTTTTTTAATCCAGCATGAGGTGAATCAAGGCCTGAGCACAAGTGCTTATTAGAGATCTTACACTTGTATCCAGGGCCTTTGTAAACGACCCCTTAAAACTACATAAAATATCTTTTTATTTCAGATAAATTAAAAAAGGGCTCAATAGAGCAGGGAATTGGGGGCTGATTTACAAAAGCTTGAGCCCTTTGACTTGAGGAATCATAAAAGAAACCCTGCGAGAGTTAAAGAACTCACAAGGGGTTTTGGGGGGAAAATCCTAATTTGTTGATCAATTTTTTCTCCCAAGCGGGCTTAAATAAGAAATAGTTCAGCAGCTTTCAGGTGGGCTCGAGCATTAGTAAATAGTCCCCTTAATAATATTTTGCAAGGAAGAAAATAAGGGGCAAGTATTAAAATCACGTATCAGTGCCAGCCTGTATAAATAAATTATACTTTTGAAGATGCTGTGTGCAACATTCAGACAATGTGGGGTGTGCACCACTTTTCAGACCTCAGATGCTGGCTGGTGGCCCAATGCCTGGGGCAATATAATGTGTAACTCATTGGCCTGTGGGATTCCATTCGTATGATCCAATAAAATGTCTGTCATGGGTTAAAATTACATACATTTTAGTATTAGCATTTGTGTGTTTATTATAAGTGTGTATATTCCATATAGAGGTCTCCATGACAAATATTTTACAAACAGCATATGTGCTAGTGCAGCATATATAAGGCACAATAGCCCCAGTGCTAGGCTGTATTAGTTGGGTCTGATTGAAAATAGTGTGCCTTAAAGACATAGTAACAGCGCAAAGTTAGCAGTTATCGGACACCTCTGCTAAATGATTTCTATTAATTGCTAAAAAAAAAAAACTGCTTTTTTCCTGCTTGGGTGTTATTCTCATGTCTATCACTAGGCGGGGCTAGGGAGTTTTAGCATACCCTTGTTGGGGTATAATATAATGGGAAGGGAAGAAATAATAGCTTTCTCAAAGCAGTTCCATCCTAAAGTTCTGGCTCCTTCTCAAAGCTAAGAATCAGTCACAATGGACTGAGATGGCTGCCTCTACACCAAAAAATTTGATGGTAAAATAAGTCAATGTAAAATTGATAAGAGTGCTATACTAAGAACGTTTCTAATGTACATTCATTATTCAATTTTTTTAATTCCAAGATATTAAAGGATACAAATACTGTTAATATGAATGAATTTTGTTACAACAGCGCCACCTGCTGGTCATTTTTCCACCAGTCTGACCACCAAGTAGTCAAGGAAATTGTCAGGAGAAAGAAAGAGGCTGCTCTGCATCAGAATAGCCTCTTTGTTTCTCCTGACAACTTCCTTGACTACTTGGTGGTCAGACTGGTGGAAAAATGACCAGCAGGCGGCACTGTTACAAAAATTCATTCATATTAACAGTATATGTATCCTTTAATATCTTGGAATTAAAAAAAAAAAAAAAATAATGAATGTACATTGCAAACGCTCTTAGAATAGCACTCTCATCAATATAACATTCACTTATTTTAAAGGTTTACTTATCCTTTATGTCCTGTTACCATCCTCCTTTCAGAGCAGGGTCAAGTATTCCTCTGCTACCATTTGCTCCCCTTCATTTGTGCCCCCAGCCTTTTGTGTCTGAGCAATGTGCCTCTGTTGCCTTCCCCTGGTTCCAACCCTGGCTGAACTCATAACCTTCCCTTATGTTCTCGTTCATGGGGCATTTATAAGGAAATCCCTATACACAGTCGGACTTTCTATGCTAAAAATATGTGCTATCATGGCTTGGTTTTGCCTCAACCAGACCAAGCAAGGATACTGCAGCACTCTCACATTCAATAATAATTACAATCCATCATTCCTATGTACTTCCATACCCCTCAACAGTAACAGTCAGCTACTTCTCTATAATCTCAGGATATACAGAGTTAAGCAAAAGTAAATTCCATTCACCAACAGAACTCCATCCGTAAAGGGGTTGTTCACCTTTAAATTGACTTTTAGTATGATGTAGAGAGTGATATTCTGAGAGAATTTGCAATTGGTTTTCATTTTTTATTATTCGTGTTTTATGAGTTATTTGGCTTTTTATTCAGCAGCTCTCCAGTTTGTAATTTCAGCAGTCTGTTTGCTAATTACCCTAGCAATGACATATTGATATAAATAAGAGGCTGAAACATGACTATGAGAGGACTGGATCAGAAGGATGAGTAATAAAAATGAGCAAGAACAATACATTGGTAGCCGTACAGAGCATTTGTTTCTTAGATAGGGTCGGTGACCCCCATTTGAAAGCTGGAAAGAGTCCAAAGACAAATAATTTAAAAACATTAAAAAGATATGAAGCCCAACTGAAAAGTTGGAAATTAACTTAAAGGTGACCCACCCCTTTAAAGCTACTTGCTGAAATCTACATCTTCTTACTTTGTGATCCAGAAGTCTCAAATCTGCTGCTTTACTCCCAATCATAATTTGCTCCAGTTCTCAACCAAATTTACATATATACATATGTACTGTCGTTTTCTAGTCTTCAGAACTTCCTCCTCTTCATTCATACAGTATTTCCTCAAGCTCATCATCATAATAACGGTTATACGGACGTATCCTTCCTTTCTATCTTCCCTCTCACTTCTATATCTAACCTGTAAATTGCTGGAACACCTTGCCTTCGGGCATTCCTCCCTTCCTTCTTTTCTCCGATACATGTTTTCCAATATCAGATCCAGACACTGCTTTTAATTGCTCTCTATCGGTGTGAATGGAATCATGGGGAAACTCAAAAATAGCTGAAGAAGCATTAATTTTTGGCATATTCCTATTATTCCCATTCAGTATAATGTGAATCAAGCCAAGAGGAACTGTGATGTTTTCTAGCCAGGCTTTTATCCTTGGGCAAAAGGCAACAACACTCAACTGATCAAAATCCCACATGTGTTGTTGCTCTCTTGTAACCCCAAACCAATGTTTTGCTGAATGACCTATTTTAAGTCTTAGTTTTATAAAATTATTCTTGTCTCTTCAGAATATATTTTTCCCTCTATCCAACAGAGCAACAAATGTATCTTTGTTACTGATTCCCGTTACTTTTCTCTTGACTGTATTTATTCTCTTCCAGCCTCTGTGTCTTCTGTTCTCGCCATGAAAGTACTTTATTGTCATAAGGATTTGGCCTCCACCTCGTTAACTTTTTGACTTTTCAAAATGAGGTCACTCCACCGGCTCACTTCCCGAGCAATTAGTCACACCTAATTAGTTACTGTATGATTAACAAGAGGAATCGGAGTTAGGAGTTAGGAAAAGGGAATGTAAACAGAAAACAACTTTCTCATCTGTATTTCTTTAGGATTCCATTAAGGATTATCACAAAAATTGCAAAAAAAATACTCAGCATCAGAAAATTCATCAGCCATGTTTCTGACAGTTGTACCTACAGCCCTCATATTAAATTTATGTAATAACCATAACCTAATTAGAGATGGCGCGAACTGTTCGCCGGCGAACTTGTTCGCGCGAACATCGGGTGTTCGCGCTCGCCGGAAGTTCGCGAACGTCGCGCGACGTTCGCCATTTTGGGTTCGCCATTGTTGGCGCTTTTTTTTGCCCTCTCACCCCAGACCAGCAGGTACATGGCAGCCAATCAGGAAGCTCTCCCCTGGACCACTCCCCTTCCCTATAAAAACCGAAGCCCTGCAGCGTTTTTTTCACTCTGCCTGTGTGTGCTGAAGAGATAGTGTAGGGAGAGAGCTGCTGCCTGTTAGTGATTTCAGGGACAGTTGAAAGTTTGCTGGCTAGTAATCGTTTTGATACTGCTCTGTTATTGGAGGGACAGAAGTCTGCAGGGGTTTGAGGGACATTTAAGCTTAGGTAGCTTTGCTGGCTAGTAATCTACCTTCTACTGCAGTGCTCTGTATGTAGCTGCAGTGGGCAGCTGTCCTGCTTCTGATCTCATCTGCTGACTGCTGCAATAACAGTAGTCCTTGTAAGGACTGCTTTTATTTATTTTTTTGTTCCAATACAGAGCAGTATCAAGCAGATTACTAGCCAGCAAACTTACTATCATCTGTCCCTGAAATCACTAACAGCTCTCCCCCTACACTATCTCTTCCAAGCACACACAGGCAGATTTTTCAGATACATTTTTGCCCTTGATCCCCCTCTGGCATGCCACTGTCCAGGTCGTTGCACCCTTTAAACAACTTTAAAATCATTTTTCTGGCCAGAAATGTCTTTTTTAGATGTTAAAGTTCGCCTTCCCATTGAAGTCTATGGGGTTCGCGAACCGTTCGCGAACCGCTCGCATTTTTGCGCAAGTTCGCGAATATGTTCGCGAACTTTTTTTCCGACGTTCGCTACATCCCTAAACCTAATATCCCGTACTGCTTGGGCTTCTATGTCATGAGTAAATCTTATTATTTCATACTAGCTCTGTACTGTTTTTGGTCTGTTTTGGTCAGCAAGAGTGTTGGTTATGTAATAACATGGGCAATGGTTTGCTCAGGACTCCGTAGGTTTCTTTGGTCTAGAATAATCAGAATATATAGTGCAAGAATATATTTGATTGGTACACTGGGATGGTACAAACCTTCTATTGTTATAACATAATCCTCACTGTATAGTGGCTTTTTTATGCAATTAAAACTTTGCCAGGGTATTTTTGACTGTGCATATGGTTGTTGTGATTTTTACCATGTGCAGTAGCCAATGAGCAGAAGTTCTGCCCTGAACCTATTTGATTGCCTCCCAACTCCCCTAATCCTGAACCCCTGCCTATGTATGTATGGATGTATATAACTTTATTTATAAAGCACTACAAGGATATGCAGCACTGTACAATCTTACAATATACAAAAGTGCACACAGGGAGGACAAGTATTATAATAAATACAACAAATACACAAAGTGACATATGGTATAAGACACAATCAGTGTTGGACTTTTGGAGGGTCTGGGCCCACCAGGGCTGCTACATCAGGGGTCCTCATACACACACACACACCCCAGGGAGTACACTTTAGGCAGGCATGGGAGAAGGTCTGGGCTGGTAGGGGCCACAAGTGTCCAACGCTGGATTCAATAGGAAGGAGGTCCCTGCCCTGTGCAGTACAATAACAAAGGTGGATAACAAAGGCGCATGTTAGAGGGGTTGCATCTTTGCAATATTGCTGCAGGTTTTGGCGGTTTTATTAATATGATTAGAGAAGGAAAATGATTGGTCCTTATTAACCCCCCAGACAGCGTGCTGAATTAAAAGGTTAAATGGTCATGTCATCAATAGTAATGGTGAATGGAGGAGAAGTGCTAGGTTTGGGTGGGAAGACCATGAGCTATATATATATATTATAGCTAGATTCCATTTCAGGTGTCCAGGTGGAGATATCTAGGAGGCCAGTAGCGATCTGATGTTTGAAAATCAGTGGTTAGTAAAGGGGGGTCTAAATATATACCTGGATTGGCTGAGTACAGAGCCCTGAAACACTTCTACACTAAGAGGAACAAGGGAAAAGGATTTGTTGGAAAAAGTAACAGAGGAGGAGCGATTAGAAATGTAGAAGAGACCCAGGATGCATGAGAATAGAATGGTCAACAGCATCAACAGCATAAGTAAATGAGAATAAAGAAGTGTCCTATGGCCTTGACGTTCTGGAGATCATTTGCCACCCTAAATCTCAGTGGAGTGCGCAGGTCGAAAGCCAGACTACATAGGGACCAGCAGATTATGGGTGCAATAAGAGTTAGTAACACAAGAAAAGATTAAACATTCCAGAAGTTTAGTGACTGGGGGTAAGAGAGAGACAGGGCGATAGTGAGACTGGGTCCAGTGTAGCCTTTGGTTTGTCCTGTTTGAATAAAGAGGGGTAAGTACCAGAAGAGAGGAACTGAAAATATGAGTAAGTGCTGGAGTAAGGACAGGGGCACACCGTTAGGGCATAGGATCAGATGAGCAAGTTGTAGGTGGAGAGGACGGGAGAAGCTGGGAAACTTCAGGCTCCATTTCAAGATCAAAAGAGCTAAATAGAGAAACAGAAGATTTAGGAAGGGTGAGCTCTTTTGGTACCTGAAGGGCAGGAAATTATTTGCGGATAGAATTTACTTTGCTTTTAAAGAAGTCAGCAAAGTCCTGGGGGGGGGGCATGTACAGATGTGACTGATCAATTTGGTGGGGGATGAAGAATTGAGTTGAATATGAAAAACAAGTGCCGTGGTTTGAACTTATAATTACTTATAAATTAAAATATATGAAAATCCCAGGTGGTTGAGAAGATACTCACATAATAACATACATGTTTTCCCACCATCATTTAGACAAAAGAAAGTGGAATTTTTTTCAACCTAAACTTCTATGTTACTATGATGGTGGGTTATACAGGGCTGTTGCTAGGGTCCAAAAATACCAGGTGTACAAAAACACAACCAAATTCCGTCAAGAAATGTCTCCCTGTTTACATGGTATTTAGAAAACATAAATCAAGTTCTGTTACCTAAAGAAAAAGCTAGAATGGATGTGTAACAAATTGTCATTCCTTTAGCTCTCAGATCCCATACTGAGCTGGTAGGGACAATGGAGGAGAGATGGACAGTGGATGAAAGGACAAGGTTGCCTTATGCTGGACAGCATCATCATCTTGGTGCTCGAAGAGGTAAGACCATTAGGATTTATTTTAAAGGATTTTTGTCCATCTACTATAGCATTTTCTGTTCCTCATCCAGATTTATATCTCACTTGTTGCTACTCTCTTTTATACTACTATTCCACAGACATATTCCTCTCCCAGAGACTATATTATCCCACTGCTACTATGGGCACCATCTCTCCCTACTATACCTGCTATCCCACAGTCACACTCCCTTCCCAGAAACTATTATCCACTGTTACTATAGGCACCATCTCTCCCTACTATACCTGCTATCCCACAGTCACACTCCCTTCCCAGAGACTATTATCCACTGTTACTATAGGCACCATCTCTCCCTACTATACCTGCTATCCCACAGTCACACTCCCTTCCCAGAGACTATTATCCCAGTGTTACTATAGGCACCATCTCTCCCTACTATACCTGCTATCCCACAGTCACACTCCCTTCCCAGAGACTATTATCCCACTGTTACTATAGGCACAATATCTCCCTACTATACCTGCTATCCCACAGTCACACTCCCTTCCCAGAGACTATTCTCCCACTGTTACTATAGGCACAATCTCTCCCTACTATACCTGCTATCCCACAGTCACACTCCCTTCCCAGAGACTATTATCCACTGTTACTATAGACACCATCTCTCCCTACTATACCTGCTATCCCACAGTCACACTCCCTTCCCAGAGACTGTTATCCCACTGTTACTATAGACACCATCTCTCCCTACTATACCTGCTATCCCACAGTCACACTCCCTTCCCAGAGACTATTATCCCACTGTTACTATAGGCACCATCTCTCCCTACTATACCTGCTATCCCACAGTCACACTCCCTTCCCAGAGACTATTATCCCACTGTTACTATAGGCACCATCTCTCCCTACTATACCTGCTATCCCACAGTCACAGTCCCCTCTAAGCTACCACCCCAAAAGCTTACTTCCAGCTGCAGTACTAAAGTAGTTAGTTAACTACAATTCCATGCAGTGCTTGGCAGGGATAAAGGCTGCCAGTATACATGGTTTGTAGCGCACATGCCCATTAGAATGCAGTGAGAGCTGTTCTTAGCAGGGGGAGATGTACTGTGGTTCTTTGTTGTTCTTTAAACTCTGTGCACCTGGATCTAATTATTCTTTCTTTCTTTGCCTCAGGCAAAACATTATACAGTCATCCTACTGCAAATACCTCTGTGTTCAGTCATGCCTGTATTGCATTAGGAGCGAGTGGGGGTCAGGCCAGCCTGATAGAACTTCACTGGTTAAACAGAATCTTATTATTGTTTTGTAGTTGGTACAAGTCATTTTGAATTACAAGCACAGATCTTTGTTATGGTTTATTTTTTTTTCAAAACAATGCCAGTTTGCCTGAAATTGCTCACAAAAATAGTGGTGTTGCTTGTTATTCATTTGTTAAAGGGGTAAAAACACTGTATTTATAACTAATGTTTCCTTAAACAATGATGAGAGAGTGTTTATGGAACATTCCCTCTGTGTATTTGTGTTGCTAGGTTTCCTGTGGATCTGGGACAAAGACCTACAACTATATTTTATGCATTCATTGGCACGTGGTCTTCAAGCCTAATGCATGAGTGGGAACGGCCATAGTGTTTGCTTTAATAGAGGTGATCTGATAATAAGACTAGGGATATTCTATAGCATTGATAACAAATAGTAGCCCCCAAAGGCCAAGACCTATAACCTTACCTTTTAGTTGTAGTTTAATAATTTGAGAAGATCCAGGCCAATAGAAGTCAAAAGCTTTTAGCCAAGGTAACCAATACAGAGGCTCACACCTGTATGTATAAAAACTATACAGACATGGGATATACAGTTTATATACTAGTCTGTAATCCCATAGTTTATATGACTTTTTTTGCTCTGCCACTATTTATACAGTCAAAGTCACCTTTTAGCAAATAATAGAATCCTAGGAGGCAGCAATGTAATAAAAAATCACATGGATAGGTTTCTAGTAAATGCAACCAAGTGGTTGCTATGGGTTACTGGACCTGGTATATACATTACTCCTTAGAAACTATACTTCTTACCATAAAGTAAACTATACTTTATTTTTAAGTCGTATTTCTCTACAAATATGTGCATGACTTTATTCTTATCCTGTTGAATTTAAAGATGATGAGAGCCTTAAAAATGAGGTGGGGTTGACAATTTATTAGGCACCCCCAGTGACTAATATCACTAATTTTTTTCACCTCCCTGATTCTCTTTTTTAGACGACACACCAGCCAGGGGTAAGTTTTTTGTGCCGCGTTGCCATTTTCTCCCCATTATATGCCCTTCCAAAATCTTCTACTCCAAACAATTCTGCATCTAAACTGTGGCATCAGACAAACGTATGTCAGTTGGACCAAGCAGATCTGTTCCAAAAATGCTTCAGCTATTTCCACCCAGAGCATGAACCCTAGATGAAAATGCTGAGAAACCATCGGGAGGTTGCAGACAACAGTGATAGCCACCTTGCTGCCCATCATTAGGAATCGGGAACAAGGACGGTATTGATATGAAGAACGGAAGCTGCCTTAGAATAAAAATTAGAAGGTGGACGGATCACAGTTGAAGGTTTTTTTGAATATAATAAATGAATGTTCAGAAAATATTGCCTGAAAATATAGATCCCATCATGGGACCACTCATTTCACCAAAGGTCTTAAAAGTAAAAACACTTTTATGAACCTTTAGACCAAGGCTAAGGCATCTAGCTGAAACTTGATTTACGAAGGTGAAAGGACTTTCAATAATCCTTGTTGGAGAAATTTTTACGCTAAAACTGGGGACAGATCTTTGGAGCTATACAAAAAAGGCCTTCTATGTATACTTGTAGGTTTATATGTAGAGTCTTTACTACTTTGTAAGAGGATCTTGAAAAGGTTATCTTGTCAGATTAGATCCCTCACAGTCTCTAGACCAGTGGTTCTCAAGCAACATGTTGCTCACTAACCCATTGGATGTTGCTCCAGGCTTGGAGGTGAATTTTGGTTGCATAAAAACCAGGAGTACTGCCAAACAGAGCCTCCTGTAGGTTGGAGACAGACCAAAAATTATTTCATGCTTGTTTTGCTCTCCACCTCTTTTTACATCAAATTGTAAGTGGCAAGAGTGGCTGTATCAGTCAGATGGTTAATTCCAAAAACCAGACTCTTCTTGGCCAGTAGCAGGCTGAGAGAATGATAGACCAAGTGAAACAGAAGAAATTAGGTTTTCACCCACTTTACACCATGAATCTAGTGTACAAATAAAGCAGGATAGAAGGTTTTAGACTTTTTCCATTCTTAAATCATAGAAGATTCTTCTATGAGAGCCAAAGGTCCTTCAGAATAATGTTCACTCAAGTGGAGGTTCTAGATCCCCAAGACAAGGCTCACAAATACCAAAGAAGTAGCAAATGGCAAAGGGCTCCAGGATTTAAGCAGGCAGAATCTTGGACCAAGAACAAGCTATCATGGAAAAGGGATTGGAGTAGAATATTCCCTGCAAACCATCATCTGTATCCAGCCAGAGGATGATCATTGTATCCCCAGAGCCCAGAGAAAAACAAACGATTAGGATAGAACATACTGAGCATGTACCTTAGACGTGGAGGAAATATTTCCTATATATAGGATTTATTTTCTTATTTAAGCCTACTGGATACTGTTTCCACCATACATGAAATTGACAACGCAGACTTTAATCATAGGCTGTTTTTGATGGCAATCAGCATATATTTAACAATATTTTAAGAGCATTCTTCCAACATCATAGCAACGGAACAAAAATATTTTGAAGATGTTTTAAAGAAAGCAAAGAACACGTAACAATTGATTGGATTGATGGAGCAAATGTGTGTTGGAATAGAATCTGTTGCTAGGTAACTGGCAGTTAGAAAATTGCAGTAACTTTCTGGCAGCAGAAATACTTGGATGGAAGTTGGTTATCCAGTACCATGGATATACTGTGTATTAATTCATTTTTATGGAGCCGTGGGTATGATAATGGTTTTTTAGGTTAGTGCCTGTTGATTAATAAAACAAAGTAATTTTCCACTGAAAACCCTAAATCTACAGTAAGTACTAGAAGATCATTGCCCTTGTGAGCAGTTGCAGGGTGAAGGGTAATTTGGGTGATTTTTGGCCACAGTGCCTATTTATTTGAATAGATACACCTATTGAGGAATTTTGGAGAAACAGTAATTCTGCTGCCCTAAATATTTGTAAAACTAAGACTGAGTTCTCTCGTATTTACAGATAAGGATAATTTCACTATACGGGTTGGGGTTTAACTGTGAATATTAATTTCTCCAACACAATCTCTCAAGGAACCAAATAAGCTGGGTTTCAATGTCATTTCTCTGCGTCAGTGGCAATTTAAAGGAAAACTATACCCCCCAAACAATGTAGGTCTCTATTAAAAGATACTGAGTAAAACAGCTCATGTGTAAAACCCTGCTTCATGTAAATGAACCATTATCATAATAATATACTTTTTTAGTAGTATGTGCCATTGGGTAATCATAAATAGAAAATTGCCATTTTAAAAAATAAGGGCCGCCCCCTGAGATCGTAAGATTCACTGTGCACACATACAAACCACATGTAAGGTCACATGAGCCAATTAACAGACAGAGTTCTGCCTTTTGCTTCCTCACTTCTTCCTGTTACAGTTAGTGTTGTAGTATTTCTGGTCAGGTGATCTCTGAGGCAGCACAGATAGAGTCACAAAATGGTGGTTCAAGGCAAGAGATGTAAAAGGGCAATATTTATGTAAATATATATTCCAGTTTGGTAAGATTCTTTAATATGTCATTCAATTTGATATAAACTATCTGTTGCTTAAGTATTCATTTTGGGGGTATAGTTTTCCTTTAAGAAACCATAGATACTTTTTACTTGTAAGAAATAGCAACAATCTGTACATAATGACTAGAGAGCCTATAATATTGTTTGTTATTTCATTTAACAGGAAGTGATACCTCAAATCCCATGTCACCGGAGTTTTGGCAAGATCCGTCTGGTAAGTCGCTGTTAGGGGATGGCCTTGAGTCCTACTCGGATTTATAATATATTCAGCACTTGATTTCATAAGAATTTTTTATTTCATGTGAGTAAGGAGATGACGTCTACAATCTTTGATGTAGCACTTGTACCCGTTTAATACAAGCAGGAGCTTTAATTTTATTTACCAACTGAAAGGATTGTTGGATTGTTTCCTGAGCTCAGGCAGGGCCACCTTTAATACATGTCATGCCAGAAAGATTTTGACAAAGAAAATTTAAGGAAAACTTGACTTTTAAGTAAGGATAACTATTCCGTTTAGTTCTATATTCTCCATAAAGCTTGCGTAGGCAGCAAGATTAATTTAAAAAAGTAAAAAAAGTAAATCCTCATACCCACCTATAGGCACACCGCTCAATTTATATCAGTAGTTTTTTTGTGGTTAAAGTCCCAGTTTGAGGTCTAGTATTTACTATTTACTATAGGGCAAAAATAAGCACTCACCCCAAATCTCCCCCTAACTGGCCTTCAGGCTGGGCCCCTTAGCTCATAACAAGGTTAAAGATATTAGGGATGTAGCGAACCGCGACAATGTGTTCGCGAACACCGTTCGCGAACACCGGCAAAAAATGCGAACAGTTTGCGAACTTCGAACATCCGAAAATCGTTCGATTCGAACGTTCGAAGGATTTTAATCGTTCGATCGAACGATTTCCGTTCGAATCGAACGATCGAAGCCATTGGATCGAATGATTTCATTCAATCCAATGGCTTCGATCGTTCGATTCTAGCGATCGAATGGTCGAATGGTCGAACGATTTTGACGCGAACGCCTATTGGCGAACGTCGCGCGACGTTCGCGAACTTGCGGCGGACGCGAACAGTCGAAGTTCGCGCGAACTAGTTCGCCGGCGAACAGTTCGCTACATCCCTAAAAGATATATAGAAACATTGGGGTAACAGTCACCCTGCTGTAGTTCCAAGGATACCCAGGGCACAAATAAGCACTCACCCCAAATCTCCCCCTAACTGGCCTTCAGGCTGGGCCCCCTTAGCTCATAACAAGGTTACAGATACATAGAAACATTGGGGTGTCACCCTGCTGTAGTTCCAAGGGTACCCAGGGTACATATAAGCACTCGCCCCAAATCTCCCCCTAACTGGCCTTCAGGCAACAGATATATTGAAATATTGGAGTACCAGTCACCCTGCTGTAGTTCCAGGGGTACCCAGGGCACAAATAAGCACTCACCCCAAATCTCCCCCTAACTGGCCTTCAGGCTACAGATATATAGAAATATTGGGGTAACAGTCACCCTGCTGTAGTTCCAGGGGTACCCAGGGTACAAATAAGCAGTCACCCCAAATCTCCCCCTAACTGGCCTTCAGGCTGGGCTCCTTAGCTCATGACAAGGTTACAGATATATAGAAACATTGGGGTAACAGTTCCATGGATATTCCGAGCATTCACTCCAAACTCACTGTGATTGCACAATTTAGAGATTCCAAAAATTTACACAAAACATTCATGCACATTGTGCAGAGTGAGCCCTGTAAACGCCAGACCTTCATTTTCCTTTAATTTAAATCCTTTCATTGGGAGCCTAAACAGATTTAGGTATCGCTGTACACAGAGAACCAATCAGAAGACTCTATTTCATCTGTCACCTTGGACAACATATGTGCTTGACTTGCCTATAATAGTCTTTATACCATGTTTTAGCTTAGTCTCCAGTTAATAACGGCTGGGGTGCTGGAAGTTGTAGTTCATATATATATATATATATATATATATATATATATATATATATATATATATATATATATATATATATATATATATATATATATATATATATATGTTGCATGGGATTCGGCTCCTCTCTCTTGCCATGTTGGGCAATGCAGTCACACATTAAATTTACTGATCTGCTCACCATCTGTCTGAGGACATTTTAAGGGAGACTAAAACACTTTGGTATGAATATGAGGCCCTGTACCACACATTTTTTATTGTGTATAGACAGCTGTCTCCCCAGCTCTTCCACATAGGAAAACCAGATGTGCTGAGACGCTGCTGATTTTTCCAGCAAACTGTCATCTGAGTGCCTTGCCCTCCAGTTCTTGAAACAATATGTACACTTGTCTCCATGGCAAAACCTGCCCAAGCCACGGGGCTGCTGACTAGAACCTGCAGAGAGCACTTTATTTGGCCATCTGCTGCGCCCGCTCTGTGCCACTTTATATTCAGGAACTGCCACTAAATGTCGCTCTGCAATTACAAGGCACGCTTGGTATTCCGCCCGAGCACGACCTTCATTTAAGGTTACAAGTCATCTGGAAATGAAAAGGATTTTTATGATAAACTTTAATCTTTTCATATGATGCAAAATGGAAAATTATTTATCAAAGGGGAAGTCAGTTTTTAAAATGTTACTAATAATAGCATTAAAACCAATATATAGACATCCCAACATGTGACAAATCAAGAGTTGACCAAGTGGATGCCTGTGGGCCGGATGTGGCCCTATGTTAAATATTTACGGCCCCCACGCTGATCAAGAGTATAGACCTCTTTGGATGACATCATCATTTTCTTATAATCTGGCCCCTAAACATGTCATACAGTAAATAGAATAGTAAAGATCCCTATATGCAGGTATGTCAGCTCTAGGGTTGCCATCTTTTGCTGAGTGGCAGAGCGGGAGGTGGTCTGTTAGAGGGGTGGGCCTGATGATGTCAGGGGCAGGTCAGTTGATGTAGCGATCACCGATTGGCTGGTCACTGTGACATTCAACAGCACAGCCCTCCTGAAAACCGGGCTGTCTGGGTGAAAACTGAACAGGTGGCAACCCTAGACAGCTCCCCCATATTTATCAGGGAGTCTGCAGGATTTAAGCCCCTCCCTCTGGCCTCCAATAGTAACAGATCCATTAACTGCTGTCTGTAATTTCCCCACAAAACCTAAATTGTCTGCTCCATTGAAATGCTTAGAATTGTCACCCAAAGTTCTCTGATATTGTCTGAAGCAGTGGATCATGGAACACAGCAGAGGCGGGTTGTGGGCAGAACAGGGGCGGGGAGAGGTGGAGCAGGGGTGGGGCTAGAGTATGGCAGACACATCAAGGGTGCCCCTCGGTTGCCGGATTGGAGGGTTTATAGCCAAATACGGCTATTTTTAAAACTAATTGGCGGGTTTGAAAAGTCCAAACCCACCAAGGTATGGATTTGGAATAGTTTTGGAAGTTTGGACTTTTAAAACCTGCCCAATTGATGTGATGCCTTTGTTGTGCTGGAATCATTGTTGCTGCTGAAGGAATCTGCTTGACTGAAAAAGCCCACTAACACTACTACCTCCTGGAAGCCCTGCCGTGGTTTCAACTGACAGTCTCTGCGAATGGGTTACCTGTATAAGATATGGGAAATGGAATTTTCAGTGTATGAATCGGGCTACTTTTGGGCTACTTTTAAAATGGCTTTTGGCTACTTTTTTGAAATGTAAACCTGGTGCCCCTGGATCACTTCTGATCCAGTTTGGTATCTCTCTATATGGATGCAGTTGGGCTACATTGAATTAGAACACCAGGCGTTCCTCAATATAATCATACCCAGGAATGTCCAAAATCCACCCAAAGTCTTCCCTCTTTCCTGTAAACCATTCTATTTCTGGGTTCACTACTGAATCCTAAGGTGAGGATCACTGGGGAACATGTTTGTGCTGGTTCTGATGGACCACACTAAGCTCAGTGGCTTTTCTATTAGTGAGTCCAGTAGGCAGTGAGGGCAAATGTGCTCTTAGATTCTGTAAAGTAAATGCGCAGAACCCAGAACACTGGAAGCAACTAGGGTCACCTGGGGGTGCCTTACAAAATGATACACCCAGTATTTTTTTCTCTATTTCAGATGCATGCAGTAAATTGCATTGATTTTTGTACAGTCATGAAGCATGCGTCTAAATGACTTGCTATTAGCCCTGCAGGACATGCATTCAGTATGTATCCAATGCTAAAGGGCAGAGACTGTGGCCCAACCCAGAACACAATGTTTTTTTTATTTGTGTGGCTGATGAGTGGATGGCCCTGGCCACAGGCTGCTTCATAAAGTGCTTCTAGCAACAAATGGTCCATGTTTACTAAACTGTGCACCAAAGGATTCTGCAGCCTTTACTAAATAAATAGGACACATCATGTTTACATTGCCTCTAGGCTGCTGATTCTTCCTATGGCCCTTCTCTTTGCACAGTGATGCTTTGTACAAATGTTAATGTTTGGTTTATAAGAAAGCTCAGTTCTCATATATATGTCGGATATGCTAGTAATGTAACAGGGGCATTTTTATACTTTCAGTAGAATTGGGGAAATTACCTAACACTGTATTATTTGATCATATATATTATTGACTGTACATAATGTTTTTAGGGTACTCCCTTCCTTTCATGCATTAGGGATGTTGCAAGCAGTAGGACCCAGAAACACATGGGGTTACAGTGGAGGCAGTAGGACCCAGAAACACACAAGTTTACAGTGCAGGCAGTAGGACCCAGGAACACATGAGGTTACAGTGGAGGCAGTAGGACCCAGAAACACAGGAGGTTACAGTGCAGGCAGTAGGACCCAGAAACACACAAGGTTACAGTGCAGGCAGTAGGACCCAGAAACACACAAGGTTACAGTGCAGGCAGTAGGACCCAGAAACACACAAGGTTACAGTGGAGGCAGTAGGACCCAGGAACACAGGAGGTTAGGTTACAGTGCAGGCAGTAGGACCCAGAAAGACAGGAGGTTACAGTGCAGGCAGTAGGACCCAGAAGAAGCAAACTACTCATAATGAGAATGTTATAGGACCCAAAGGCAGCAGACTATTTCTATAGCTCAAATAATATGGCCCAGAGGCAGCTGCTGTTAGGTATGGGGCAGGCAGATGTACCCATGATCAGAAATATGTGGATACAGGCAGGACCGCCATCAGAAATCACAGGGCCCCATACGACAAAATTTCCTGGGCCCCTTGGGCTGCGCCCACCGAAAGCCCCACCTACAGGTCCGCCCCCCACCACACAATAAAAAAACAAAAAAATATTGGTGCCTAGGGTTTCCCTCATGTTAATAAAAAATAAAAAAGATATTGGTGGTCAGAGCCCCCCATAAAAAAAACATTTGTGGCCAGGGCCCCCCCATTAAAAAATATTGGTTGCTAGGACCCCACCTGAGAAAAAAAATTGGTGACCAAAATTGGTGGCCAGGGCCCCTTAAACATCCATGCCTTCCCAAAGTCAGCAGCTCTCAGAAAGATGGGGGGCCAAGCTAATCAAGTAAGTGTGGCGTGGCTGGGCCCCCCTTACCCTCAGGGCCCCCTACAACTCTCCCCCCTGTCCCCCCTGATGGCTGCCCTGGATACAGGACCCAGATGCATCTAGCAATAGAAATACAGCAGACAGAGGGAAGTATATTTGCCCAGTGTAAACAATCATCAGAAAGACTCAGATGCGTTAGTGCAGGACAAGTCTGGAGTAGCGGCAGGTCACTGACACAAAAGTTCTAAGGTAGAGGGCACACACAGATGAGCCCAGAGACAGAATAGGGACTGTATAAAGGAGCTAATAGGATCCAGATACAGCAGAAAAGAGGTGCCAGAACGATCAACAGAAAAAAAGATTGGAGGGGCAGTAGTTAATAGCATCAATCCTGAGATACTAGAAGGTACTGGAACCCAAACAGTTGGCTTTATGTGGATAAAAGGCAATTATAAGATACTGTGGGGTTGGGGTTGGAATGGGAGATGGAAATAGGACCCTGGCAAGTGCAAGACCCCACGAGCTGTCAGTATTTATTGCATGAAGATATGGTTACCATGCATATTGCCATAATTGCAGGTGCTTGGGGGTTGAGCTATAGGTATAGTAGAGAAAGTCAATAACAGAAAGGAAAGGTTATACTATGCTTGCTCTACAGATTAATCATGCTGCAGCAATCCATATGGTGTAAAGGTGTTTATGAGTGATAAAAACCAGGCCTGTTGTTTTGGCAAGAATAAACACCTTCACACCATTTGGTATGTTGCAGCATGATTATTCTGTAGAGGAGGTAAATATGAAGCAGAGGGAGCCGTTGGTATCAAGTTGGCAGCAGGCCTGGGCTAACATCTTGGTGTTCTGGCAAATGATAGAAAGCTTCTGAAAGTTGCCATACTACTGGGCCTATGGGGAGCTCTTTCTGTTTGTGTTTTTGAAATACTACAGCCTATTTTAAATCACACAAAGCATGGTTTGTAGTAGGACCCTGTGAGAGCTGTCTCCAGTACAGTGGAAGGAGCTAGGACCCTGTAGGTGTTGTGATAAAGCAGAATGGAGAAGGATTCAAGGGGCTGTAGGGACAGGGGTATGCAAAATGATTTTAAGGGAGCCTGTTAAATGTTGAAGTTTACTGTAGGAGCCAGATGTGGTTTTGGACCTGTGGGAGTTGGTAATGACTATAGTAAGGCAGTAGTACTATTGGGGAGTCAGCACATCGGGCATTTTGTCCACTGCAGCCATATGACATAACCAGTGGCGTAACCAGATATTAGGGGGACCCACAGCAAATTATTTTTCAAGGAATGAGCGGCAAACATGCAGTAGTAGGTAGCGGACTCGGAGGGTGGAGAGGCTGCATGAGTTGTGACTGGCCTAGGGGTGCAGCATTAACAAATCCAGCCTTGATTCCTTCTGCATTTAGAATTGCAGGCAGAAGGACCCTGTGGAACCCTGCTGTAGACAGAGTTGTAGGCAGTAGGACCCTGGAGAAGCCAGCTATACATTTAATTGTTGACAGTAGGATACTGGGGAAGACGGCTGTAGATATATTAAGCTGACCATAGATGTAAGTTACACTTCCCCATCCCCCGAACTGCTGCTAACCATTCCGATCAAATAAAGTAGTGTTAGCTGATGTTCTGCCCCTAATAGTATGAAAGTTATGTCCGACAAAAGCTGAAAATCGTACGATTGGCAATACACAGAGAGAAATTATCGGCAGCCGACAGAAATCTTTTAACCTGTCCGATTGACCAAACGACCGTTCTCCGTGGGAAGAAAAATGTTGGGATTCTCCACACACGGTCCGAAAATCGTACCAATCATCAATCAGATCTTTGCGTCTATGGCCAGTTTTAGGCACTAGGACCAGGGAAGCCAGATGTAGACAGAAATGTAGGCTGTAGGACCCTGGGGAAGCCCCTGTAGGCAGAGAGTTAGGCAGTAGGACCCTGGAGAAGCCAGCTATAGATTTAATTGTTGGCAGTAGGATTCTGGGGAATCGGCTGTAGAGATACGTATAGGCATTAGAACCAGGGGAAGCCTGATGCAGACAGAAATGTAGGCTGTAGGACCCTGGGGAAGCTGGATGTAGATAGTTTGGGAGGCAGTAGGACCCTGGGGGAGGTATCTGTAGCTGGATATAACGATGTAGGCTGTAGGACTCCGGGGATCCTAGGGAGTCTGGCTGTAAATAGGAGGGTAGGCAGTAGGACCCGGGGGAGGTGGCTATTTCCAGAGATTTAGGCAGTAGGACCCGGGGGAAGCCGGCTGAAGGTAGAGCGCTGCACATTCCTCCCATTCCTGCTGCTGCTGCTGCTGTTGTTGCTGCTGGTGGTGGCGGCTCCGGGCAGTGTTGGTGCTGCAGCTTCACATCATGTCCCGTGCGTGGGATTTATTTATATTCCTCTCCTGCAGCTTCTGTCTGGCCGGACTGTAGCAACTTTGTATGAGCCGGAGTCGCTGTAGGTGAGTGGCCAGAGTTGCCTTTGTGTGAGGGTCGGAGGAAGGGGGGTCGGAGGAAGGGAGGGCAGAGACCGCGGGGGAATGGGCAATGAGCCGCACTGTGTGGGGAGTCAGACTGGGCATGGAGGAGTGTTACTGAGGACTCGGTGGTATCCAGCAGAAGTCACTCACTGAAGGGCCACACTCTCCCCTATCCCCTGCCAACATGGGCTCTGCCACTTTCCTCTCCAGCTCTTATTATTTCAGTACAGGCAACTTCTGTGCGGGGGTTACAGTTTAACAACATTTGAAAAGTCACAAGTGAAAAAGATCCCAGAGTCAGGGAGAAGAAGACTTCTATTAGCCATGGTTACTTACTTAATGCAGAATGGGGGCCCATGAGCCTTTTGGCCAATGATCTGGACACTATTGTAGGTAATTCAATGTGTTAATATTGGGCAACTTCTGGCTGACAACCTGTGACCCCCGCATCTATTGGTATCCCTCAGTCCAGCTACAAAGGTTTGGGGGGGGCTTCTTGTTGGTTATCCCTGCTTTAATTTGTATTACAGGTAGAATAACTTTAAGATAATAGTGTTACATTGTGACTCTGGCACTTTTTCTAGTGAAATTGCATTGTTTATTATGAGCTTAATAGATGTTTAAGGGTTTACTTTCCCCTGTCTTTGAAGGGCAAATAAGCTTTTTCCAGAGCCAGATCCCCCCCTTTTGTTGCAACTTGGGTCGGTCCATGGTAGATATTAGGTGCTGGGCAATTTTGGAGGCTGCTGGGCAATGTTGGAGGGTGCTGGGCAATGTTGGAGGGTGCTGGGCAATGTTGGAGGGTGCTGGGCAATGTTGGAGGGTGCTGGCTGGACAATGTTGGAGGGTGCTGGGCAATGTTGGAGGGTGCTGGGCAATGTTGGAGGATGCTGGGCAATGTTGGAGGGTGCTGGCTGGACAATGTTGGAGGCTGCTGGGCAATGTTGGAGGGTGCTGGGCAATGTTGGAGGGTGCTGGGCAATGTTGGGGAGGCTGCTGGGCAATGTTGGAGGCTGCTGGCTGGACAATGTTGGAGAGTGCTACTGCTGGGGACTCTTTGAGGGGGTTGTGTGTCTGTACTAGGAACATAGGAGCGGAAGGAAGGGAGAGAGGCAGGAGGGGACAGGATGTGAAAGCGGAGGGGGGGGGACATTGTAAAATTACTGTTCAGTTTTGGATTGACACTGGTGGGATCTGTCAGAGGTGGGGGGCACCACAAGGAGCAGCTTTTATAGGGAAAGTGGTATTTTTGAGAAGTGCTGGCTTTATTTTCTCCCCATGAAAAGTAAATTAGGCGGTGTTGTACAGTATTATAGTTTGGGATCCATCATTTGGAAAACCGTTATCCAGAAAGCATTGAATTACATAAAATCTGTCTCTCATAGACTCTGATTTTAAAATAACCTGTATTTATTGATGAATACTTTTGTACTGGTGATTTTAATAGTGATACTTTATATTTATTTTTACGATTTTACCGATAAGGAAACGTGGACTGCCATGAATTCTGAAAACCGCATGGGACTTTATATTGACCAAGCGGTTGGCAAAGGTTTAAAGAATCACATTTTAGCATCACATGATTTGTAAGGTATTTAAATGATTTTTTTGTTCACTAATGTGTGTTGCACCTGAGGAAGGGGTGGGTCCCCGAAAGCTTGTGCATCAACTTTCTGCAATAAAATGAGATAAAGGCTTTGCCAGAAAAAGTTGCTTCTTCCCTACACAGTCTACTTTATTTAATGTTTATATTGATATTCTAGTAGACTTAAGGTTTGAAGATCCAAGTTACGGAAAGATCCATTCCCCAGGTCCCGAGCATTCTGGATAACAGGTCCCATACCTGTACCTGGAAACAGTGTAACTTCAATGGGAAGTTTGCTCTGGTTCAGTTACCCATAGCTACAGTCCATCATCTGTTGGTGTATTTTGCAGTTAGAATAATAGGTAGGATGGTACAGGGTGCTGAGTACAGCCAATGCTGATAGATAATTACAGCAGATTTCATCCAATCATGGCGATACCTGCCTGTGTTTGAAGTACAACTTCGAATGGTGAATTTTTTTGGTAAATAATTGCTTCGTCAACAAACCAACCGGATATAGCCCTCTCCTGATCCCAAAATTTCCCCCAGTTGCTGGCTAAGATAACTGTGTGGAGACAAGTGCATGAATGATTTTCATGAGGTTGGCAGTTAGGGATCATATGCAGGGTCGGACTGGGGGGGTCAGGGCCCACTGGGGCTGCCACATCAGGGCCCCTGCAACCCCCCCAAGGGCCGCCTCCTCAGTTGCAGGCCCCCTCCCCAGCAAACTCCCCTCTGGTGCACTCATTTGTGGGCGGGGAAAGAGGCGGAGCAAGAAGCAGAGCCGGGCATCCAGGCTGAGGTCAGGAGCGGAGGGGAGGAGGTCTCACTTTGTGGAACAGGTCTGGGCCGGCGGGGCCCACCGGCTTTTTTTCCCGGCATCCGCCGGCCCAGTCCGGTGCTGGTCATATGATATTGGTGGGGGGGGACTTGCAGGTGTTTGGAGGCAGAATGCTAAGCGCTGGCAGAAATCAGTGGGCAAAATGCAGGCCTGGACTGGGAGTCAAAATAGGCCCTGCCATTCCAAGTACACAAAGGCCCAAACAGCCCCCTACCAGCCCAAACAGCCTCCAACCAGCCCACTATATAGTAACTTTCTATTGAACCATACAGCAGCCCCTCTGGCATTTGCCAGAACCCACAGATTGCCAGTCCGGGCCTGGCAAAATGCCTGTAATCAGTGTGCCAGTCCTTATTCAGATGCTTAGTAGCCTGGCTCTTAACAGTATATGTTTTAAGAGTAACAAAACTCACAAAGAGAAGTTCCTAGTGGTTAGGGTTGCCAACTTTTCTGGAAAAAAATACCGACCTTCCTATATATTTATCTTTTTTCCCTATTAATAACATTGGGATCCACCATCATTATTACCAGCCAGGTGTCAAACCCTACTAGCGATTGATGTTGTGTTGTTGCTTTTTGCCATTGGTGTAATACATTGACTTTAAGATGCCCATACCCGGCCAGCCTGAGGTTTATCCAGCAGGTGAAGGGATGGATATTAACTTTGCATTTTCATTGCCTCGTGCACCTATGAGAAGGGGGCCAAATAAAATCTTCTGCGTAGAAGTCGATAGACTGACTGCCATCACCGACTGCCACACATGCCCAGACAGGGGATAAAGTGAAAAGTATATTTTTTTTCTCTTGCTTTGTTGTTGCTTTCGTCTCACCTGGGAGGTGGGCAGGCAATGTTGCCTGGCATTGCTTCGCTCCGGTTGGAATGTAAGTGCATTTTTATGCATATGAGGCAAACAGGGCCAGACGCATTCCACTGGAGAGCTCATTAGCATGTCTGTAGTGCAAATGTCCCTACATGTCTGCCCCTGCCACAAAAAGAAAGCGGCTCCTTATTATTTCCACTGGAGAAGCTTCTTTGTGCAACTATTCCAGAGCGCTGCTCTTGGAGTGTTTGTGTTAGGGGGAAAAACAATGGAATTTTTGGGAGAAAAAAAATACACTCTGGTGTTACCTAATTGGTAGAGTCCTGTTACATGTTTAGTCTTGAACACTGTGTTAGTTTCTGCCCAGTTTCAACTATGTAGGCTATGCTGCCCCATTCCAAGCTCTACCTCACTGCCATATTGAAACAAAAAACCCCACCCCCTCCAGGCATTGCTTAGCCTTTGGGATATAAGTGTTCGCAACTTCAAACATCCCCAATCCCTTCACCTATATGCCACTTCTTTGGTGCAACTCTTTTGTTTTATGTTGCCTTCTATTACAGTAAGCTGGTGACTAATAGAAATTTCTGATTCAGCCCCTACAGACCAAGTCGGCAGTTTATCAAAAGGTCCTGTTCGATTAATATCTGGCTGAAATTTTGAATAGGTTTGAAAATGTCCCTGGATAAGGAGTTGGTATTAACATGGTGGATTGATGTGGTCCTCTCCTTGCAGGTCTCCTTAGGTCATCTCCTAACAGGTCTCCATTATCAACCGATTGTTGACCCAGAGGTCAAACAATCAAATCATCCAGATTTAATGCCCCAATCAGGTAAATATCTGCTCCTTTGGATGTTACCATGTATTCACAGCTTAATGCTAGCAAAATATCATGTAACTTGAACTTATAGAATATCCTGATCAAGGTGACCTCACACTGGACAAAAATTGTAGGTAACTGACTTCTCAGCCTTCCTCATCTGCATTGACTGATGCCATTTTTTAAACATGACCAATCAATGAACTGACTGATATCCATGAAACCAAGATATTGGGATCATCCACCCAATCAAGAAGCAGAAACCAAGTTTCATACATACATACATACATACATACATACATAAATAGCCTTCTACATTGAATGACCAAGGGTTGTGGAGTAGAAGAGCCAGTTTATGGCACCATTTTAACTACTGGATGTGCTGAGCTAACTGCAAGTAGAGTACCAAGCCTGGTGAGTACCCAGGCAGATCACATGGTACTACCAGTCGTGGTGGTCCATTAATGTTTTCTCTGAGGCATCTCGTGGTGGTTGATCAGTAAAGTGATATTTTAGTGTGATTTGTCTTTGGTTTTTGGTAATATACATTTTTCTGTTGATGCAATTTTGTCGGTTTTGGTCAAACTAAGGGTCCAGTTTCAGTTCCATAAATGTTGGGTTTGGTGCAGCCTTAACATTCATGTATGTTTTCATACCTTTTTGGAAAAAGAAAGAAGGACAAAAATATGTGCAAATGTTTGGAAATTCTCTGGCCATACTCATTTTCTGGCCAAGCCCCCTAATTACCATGTTCATTTTACAAACTTTGGCAGGTTATGAAAGTTTGAACACATTTCTGTGGAAACTGTCCCAAGTCATAGTTTCCCCAAGTGACCTGCTTGTTGTAACTTGTTATTGTTTCTTTGCTTATGTTAAATTGTTACAAATGTATTTGTAAAGTGCACCTGCCACATATTCTGGGCTCTTTGCCGATTAAGTTAGAAACTTTGTATCTTTTTTTGGCTGTTTAGTGCAGGAGATCAAAGAGAAAGTTGGGACATTTCAGTAACAAACCAGGGACTGTGGGCTGAGCTGTCAAAATCGGGACGGTCCCTCAAAAATGGGACAGTTGGGAGGTATGAGGATGGGTTAGGGAGTAACTGGGAAAATCTTCTACTTTTAGGGTTGAGCACAAGACTTTCCTGCGAAAAACGGGACAGTTGCCAGGTATGTGTTTTGGCAGCGAGTGGAACTGATGTGCCCTTGGTGATGCGCTGGACAGATTTACATTGCAAAATCCTAGACAGAAGACAGGGGAAATAAAGTCTTTGTGGGTGGAAGAGAGGAAAGCATCACCTTAACACACTCATTCTCACTCCTGAATGGCACCAATTCATTAGCCAGACCCTCCCACTGGGTACGGAATGCGCAAGGTGATTTCATTGAGCATAAAACGCGCAAGGTGATTTTATTGACCTTGAAATGCTTAAAGCGAGTTTCTCGTTTCCTGTTGTCTGCTTGCCATATGTGCTGGGGATCAGTGCCAGGTAACATTTTCATTCTAGAGGGACCACACCATTAATATGTACACTGTGCCTACACAGCTTCGGAAGTGTAGAATCTCGGACCCTTAGGGTCAGGGCACAAACAGAGATTCGGGGAGATTAGTCGCCTGGTGACAAATCTCCTCTTCTTCGGGGCGACTAATCTTCACAAACTGCCTCCCTTTCTCATCGCCTGCGGGACGGCTCCTCGGAGTGATTCGTTTTCCGAAGTCGCCCGAAGTTTCCATCTTCGGGCGACTTCGGAAAACGAATCGCTCCGAGTGCCATCCCGCCAGCTAAAATGTAAATCACCGGTAGGAAGGCACTCGGAGTGATTTGTTTTCCGAAGTCGCCCGAAGCTGCCTCACAAGGAAACTTCCGGCGACTTCGTAAAACGGAGGCAGGGGAAGCAGTTCGTGGAGATTAGTCGCCCCGAAGAAGAGGAGATTTGTCGCTGGGCGACAAATCTCCCCAAATCTGTCTGTGTGCTCTGACCCTAAGGCTCCATCAGGTTTCCTTCTCTATACATTGGGGCTTTGTTTTTCTTAGCTGAAATGCATTACCCCCCCCCCTGCAAGCCCCCTTTACGCTGCTGGCTTTTTCCAGAAGAGACAGGGGAGGAGATGTATGTAATTCCATTAGTGGAACATTTTCTGAATTAAGACAGGGCAGACAATTGTACTAGTTTCCCTTTGGTTGGCTAAAGCAAAAAAAAGAGGGAGACCCATGTAAAATGAATCTGCAGTGCAGCTCTAATGGTTCACCATTAAGTTTTAGTATGTTATAGAATGGCCAAATCTAAGCAACTTTCCAGTTCATCTTCGTTATTTATTTCTTTTATAGTTTTTTTAATTATTTGCCTTCATCTTTTTCCGACTCTTTTAAGGCATTCTCTACATGTTCTTTTTCTTGCCTTTACATTTGAGATCCCATGGGAAATGGTTTGTAAGTAGTGGATATTCAGAGGCATTTGTGTTGTGTAAGGGTCGTACTGTTCCTTTAAAAATGCCTCTTGAGCCTGAGAAAATGCTTTGGGGATATTTTTAGTATCCTGGGAGCAGCTAGAAAAAGAAAGTTCAAAGTGTGAGCCAGTTCAGTAAGAGATATTTGACCCAGGCCCCCGGTGATACATGGCATGTTGGCACAAGAGACCGAGACCTGCAGGAAACGAGAGATGGAATGAACCCGTTTATCTTTAGTAGAATGAATATTATATGTTGGAGTCATTCAGGGCTGGAGGAAGTGTCACGGGAAAGCTTTATCTTGCTTAAAGGGGAAGTTGCACTTTTTTAAACTATTTCAGTAAGAATTATAGACTGCTCCCTTACTGAGTCCGTGAATGCAGTAATTACACTAATGACCTCTCATCATTTTCCCAGAAGCAGCCTTAATATATAGATAATAAAAAGCTTCCTTGCATGGTCAGACCCGGACAGACCCAGTCGGCAGTCTGTTGTTAAATAGCAAAGATCTATGGCTAGTTGACTTCAGTGTGATATCTGCAGGAATGACTGATGGGCCTGCTGAACTTTCCTTCCAGCTGACCTCTAGAGCATTGAGAAATGGAAACATGCAATAGTGCACCCCTGGTATATCTCACCACTAGCAATGGTGGGTCTGAATGGTCCTGATATGTAATATTTAAAATTAGCTAATATTGAATATATGCACCATCTCTCCCTACTATACCTGCTATCCCACAGTCATACTCCCTTCCCAGAGACTATTATCCACTGTTACTATAGACACCATCTCTCCCTACTATACCTGCTATCCCACAGTCACACTCCCTTCCCAGAGACTATTATCCCACTGTTACTATAGGCACCATCTCTCCCTACTATACCTGCTATCCCACAGTCACACTCCCTTCCCAGAGACTATTATCCACTGTTACTATAGGCACCATCTCTCCCTACTATACCTGCTATCCCACAGTCACACTCCCTTCCCAGAGACTATTATCCCACTGTTACTATAGGCACCATCTCTCCCTACTATACCTGCTATCCCACAGTCACACTCCCTTCCCAGAGACTATTATCCACTGTTACTATAGACACCATCTCTCCCTACTATACCTGCTATCCCACAGTCACACTCCCTTCCCAGAGACTATTATCCCACTGTTACTATAGACACCATCTCTCCCTACTATACCTGCTATCCCACAGTCACACTCCCTTCCCAGAGACTATTATCCACTGTTACTATAGGCACCATCTCTCCCTACTATACCTGCTATCCCACAGTCACACTCCCTTCCCAGAGACTATTATCCACTGTTACTATAGACACCATCTCTCCCTACTATACCTGCTATCCCACAGTCACACTCCCTTCCCAGTGACTATTATCCACTGTTACTATAGACACCATCTCTCCCTACTATACCTGCTATCCCACAGTCACACTCCCTTCCCAGAGACTATTATCCACTGTTACTATAGACACCATCTCTCCCTACTATACCTGCTATCCCACAGTCACACTCCCTTCCCAGTGACTATTATCCACTGTTACTATAGACACCATCTCTCCCTACTATACCTGCTATCCCACAGTCACACTCTCTTCCCAGAGACTATTCTCCCACTGTTACTATAGGCACCATCTCTCCCTACTATACCTGTTATCCCACAGTCACACTCCCTTCCCAGAGACTATTATCCACTGTTACTATAGAACCATCTCTCCCTACTATACCTGCTATCCCACAGTCACACTCCCTTCCCAGAGACTATTATCCACTGTTACTATAGGCACCATCTCTCCCTACTATACCTGCTATCCCACAGTCACACTCCCTTCCCAGAGACTATTATCCCACTGTTACTATAAATAAGCAGTAGTATGCTGTGTATGTTGTATTACATACAGAAATGTCCTTCCGATGCCGAAAAAACAAAACTGTAATGGGAAGGGTCTCACTTATTGCCGTGAAAGTTATTGGGCTGTAACTGGCTTAAACTAAAGTTAAACTAAAAGTTGTGCTAAAAATACATCCCCCTGACTGTGTCTGATTGATCTTTCAGCAAATGGATTTTGGGAAGTAATTAATGTGGTTTGTGCAGAGGAAGTGTTTCCAGCTGAGTCACAATCCGGCTGAGAATTTACTTGCAAATAATAAAAGGGCAAATTGGCCTATTTGTAATTTGGATTTAATGTGAATTAATTTTCCCTGTATAACAACAATGAGGGGATATAGCTTTGTGCTGTTCATCTTTTACTTTATACTACTAAAATGATGATGTCATATAATAGTCTTTGTATGCAATGGGCAACCTTGGGGAGCCATGTCCTGTGTCTTCGGGTTGGACCAAATTACCATATACCAGAAGTTGATTTAGTGCTCAGAACATTCATTGTATATTTTTGTACAGTTGAGCAGTGGCTGCTATACTGTTGCACTCAGCTCTGGAGTTACCCTAATTTACCTCCTGGGCACCCACAGTCGCCAACTCCCAAGTCCCCTCTAATTGGCACATGGATGAATGGTTACCCCTTCCTTGTAAAGCATTGGCATTCACTCAAATATTCCCAAATATATCTTAGAATTAGACACCATTGGCAGAGCCAGGATCGTGTGTATATGGAAATTTACAGTCACAGTATCGGTTGACTTATTCTTTTATGAGTTTGATCTCTCCAGTTTAGATCTGCTGATTATATAAGTTCCTTTTTAATTGATTCATCTGTCTGCTAAGCACGCTGTCTTTTAGAATCACAGCTATCTGTACCCCGAGGGGCATAATTATGAAGGTGTGTAATATATTCTATGCCAAGAAAACAGTGTTAAAGAAACGGTGTACTTATAAAGCTCCATAATTGGACTTATGAAACTTTTATAATATGCTCCCAGGTCTCTGGTATATAAACGAGATTTATTTATGAAGCTCCAAACTACTTGGCGGCCCTAGGACTTTAACAAGTCAATACACATCTAGAGGAGGGGTGGCCTTTTTTAGTTGCTGATGACTGTGATCAGCTGTTATGTCTTATGTTTTTAGTGACCAGATTTTATTACTGCAGATGCCTTAGAACAGTCGTGCCCACACACAATCATATGGACAGGAGCCAGTGGTGTTTAAAATGAGTGACTCAGGGAACCTGGGTGGTTTGCATTTCCCTAAAATCGAGGTGGTAGACTCTATTGGTAGTGATTCAGAACCCGTAGAGACCTGCAGACTGACCACCAGTTGGGCGGTTTGGATTGAAATTTGGCCAACTACTGTGTGTTAGGGTTGGGTGCAGGTCAGTACACTGCTCCCAAAGATTCCATGTCTTGGAACCAGAGACGTGCACAGAACAAGTTGACACAGGTATGGGTCCTACAGTGGCAACATTTTGTGGGTTAGGGTCGGGACCATCACTAATTCATAGCTCCATGCAGTTTTGCTGGAACTAAGGGGCCCTCATTACCTTCTCCATCTTGCCCCCTGAAAACCCACACTTTCATATATTGGCAGCCCCTCGCTATTTTGCTAGAGCTGAGGGGCCTCATAGTCTTCTCCATCACAGTATTGTGATCTTCTGGCCCAGGAGGTGGTTCTTGAGGACCTCTACAAACAGGATATATACACTGAGGACCCAAAGTTTCAATAGTTGAAAAAGTTAATTTGAGGTAGAAGAAGTGTTGGCTTAAAATGTTTTCAGAGATGATACAACTAGGTTAATGTTTATCATCTCCTTGTTAATTAAAGAAACCTCTGTGAAAGGGGCAGGAAACCTAATAGGTCTGTATTATGATCGTAATAAGCCTAATTATGAAGGCTTTCTCTTCACAGGAAATGTAGCTGCAGTAATTGCTTAGTTAAAGTCCTACTCCTTCACTAGCTCTAAATATAATTGCCTGTTATATAACGGTCGACTTCAGATCCCTGTTAATTGTTTAGGCTGTGCGGTGACAAAAAAACAGTGTTTTTAATGATAGCTCTCTTTATAAAACGTCAGCCATTCTTGCCAACCACAGAGCAAGTTTGTAGACCAAGACAAAAAATCCTCTGCATGTGTTTACAACCTATGTCGAATGCACCAGTGCAATACATACATATTTACACTAAGTATGAAATTACAAAGACATAGTAATGAGAGGAAGCTGATATTTCCCTATTTTTGCTTATTTTACAGAAGAGCCACTGCCTGGATTCCTACCTCAGGATTTACTCAGGATATCGGAGGTGGAAATGCGAGGATCTGAAGATGTTGCTGCAGGAACAGTGCTACAAAGGTTAATCCAAGAGCAGCTACGTTATGGCAACCCAAACGAGAATATGAACCTCCTGGCTATACAGCACCAAGCCACAGGGAGTACAGGACCAACAAATATCGCAACCAATACTGTTTCATCCACAGACAACATCCCTCACGAAGACCCACAAATGGTCAACCAGTCAGCAAGGCAAGAACCTCAGGGGCAAGAACATCACGTGGACAATACCGTGATGGAGAAGACGATGAGGACCCCTCAGCTCCAGCAAAACAGCGAGGAGTTACCAACATACGAAGAAGCTAAGGCTCAGTCCCAGTTTTTCAGGGGCCAACAGCTGGCGCCTGTTACCTCTGGTTATTGCGTTGCAGGACTAGTGGCTAATCACAAATCCAAAACCGAGGGGAGGCCAACTGTAAGCCGAGCGAGCAGCGGGCAGGCTCACCAGGATGAAGCACTTAAAGAGCTGAAGCAGGGTCATGTTCGCTCTATGAGTGAGAGGATTATGCTGTCCCTGGAGAGGAATGTAGCTAAGCAGCACCCTTCTACCTCAGGTAGCATCAAGGGACTTAAAAATGGAGCTCCATCACCAGTCCAGCCCCCTGCAAAAGAGATGGAGCAGAGAGGGCCTCCTCCTGACTATCCCTCCAAGGTTAAACACATAGTCAGTCCCATGAACAAAATGCAAGAACAGGGGCATTATTACAATGAACAGCAACACTCTGGGGCTCAGCTGGCCATACAGCCAGCCAGGAGTGAAGTTCTACGATACCAGCACCAGCACCCTCCCGAGTATAATATAACCAGGTAACTCAATTTATTTGCTGAACCCTTAATTATTTGATCTCGTTTTCCATCAGTGGCGGATATTATTACTGCTACGTTGGGCTGCTATATTGGGTGAGATGTAGAGCACCCCTCCTCTTGTGTTCAAGGCTCAAACACGAGCTAAGTAGGGTTGCTACTGAAGTTCCAAGTCTAAATGCTTGAGTGCTGATCCAAATATAGTTCCGTACACACCAGACTCAATTGGCACAGCCACGTTAACATATGGTAGCTGCATGGGGAACACTTGGCATGTATGACAGAGCAGCTAGAAAATTCTCAGTAGAAAATACAGGGGTTTCCTTTAATTACCACTGTAATAGTAAATTACAATAAAATTAACCCATATGCTGTATAGATCAGGTCCCTCTCCCTTTAACAGTGTGGATTTTTCATCTGCAGTAGCCAATAGTAATTAAAGGGAGATAGCTATTTCATTCTCACTTGTATTCTGGGGAAAAAAATGTTTTCAAAATGAATCCATTTATAGTGCTACTTCAGCAGAATTCTGCACTGAAATCCATTTCTCAAAAGAGCAAACAGATTTTTTATATTCAATTTTGAAATCTGACATGGGGCTAGACATATTGTCAATTTCCCAGCTGCCCCAAGTCATGTGACTTGTGCTCTGATAAACTTCAATAACTCTTTACTGCTGTACTGCAAGTCTGAGTGATATCACCCCCCTCCCTTCTCCCCCAGCAGCCAAACAAAAGAACAATGGGAAGGTAACCAGATAACAGCTCCCTAACACAAGATAACAGCTGCCTGGTAGATCTAAGAACAACACTCAATAGTAAAAACCCATGTCTCACTGAGACACATTCAGTTACATTGAGAAGGAAAAACAGCAGCCTGCCAGAAAGCATTTCTCTCCTAAAGTGCAGGCACAATCTTTCTGTGCGGGTTATATGGAAAACCTAGTGAGTTATCTCTGCTATGAAGAGTGCCATTTATATCCATGTTTGACTGACCACTCCCCCAAAGACAATCAGACCACACCCCCACCTGGTAAAATGTCATTATATACACTGCAAGGAATTATGTCCACTTACAGGTACATGTTGGTGTTCATTTTTCATTTAAGGGAATTGTACAGTCATTTTGTGCTGGAATGGGTGTTTTTCATATATAGGTATGGGACCTGTTATCCAGAATGCTTGGGACCTGGGGTTTTACAGATAACTTTCTGTAATTTGGATCTTCATACCTTAAAAGAGAAGGAAAGTTGTATCCCACTTACCCACTTTAATTACCTGAAACCCCTATCAAAAAACTGCACTGGCCCGGGGGTTTGATCGGCTTCCTTCCACTTCTTTCTTCAAATTTCCAGGGGCAGGGTATGCACAGTAGAATGAAATAGCCACTTTTTTGCTGAAGTTTGCTCTAATGCGCATGCGCACCCGCACGATGAAAGAAGAAGCTGGAAAAATAACCCCTGACCTGTGCAGTTTTCTGCTGATAGGAGCACCGGCCCGGGGTTTTCGGGTAAGTCAATACAATCACTTGAATATGACTTTCCTTCTCCTTTAAGTTGGTTGGAATATCATTTAAAGATTAGGGGGCAGATTTATTAAAGGAAAACTATACCCCCCAAACAATCTGGGTCTCTATTAAAAGATACTGAGTAAAACAGCTCATGTGTAAAACCCTGCTTCATGTAAATGAACCATTATCATAATAATATACTTTTTTAGTAGTATGTGCCATTGGGTAATCATAAATAGAAAATTGCCATTTTAAAAAATAAGGGCCGCCCCCTGGGATCGTAAGATTCACTGTGCACACATACAAACCACATGTAAGGTCACATGAGCCAATTAACAGACAGAGTTCTGCCTTTTGCTTCCTCACTTCTTCCTGTTACAGTTAGTGTTGTAGTATTTCTGGTCAGGTGATCTCTGAGGCAGCACAGATAGAGTCACGAAATGGTGGTTCAAGGCAAGAGATGTAAAAGGGCAATATTTATGTAAATATATATTCCAGTTTGGTAAGATTCTTTAATATGTCATTCAATTTGATATAAACTATCTGTTGCTTAAGTATTCATTTTGGCTGTATAGTTTTCCTTTAAGGATCAAATTGAAAATTCGAAATTCAATTTTCAAATTTTTTTTATGGTCAAAACTGTCAAATTCGATTAGGGAATTATCCAAACTCTATTCTAATTTTTTTTAAAATTTGAATTTGATTTTGGAGATTTATCAAAGTCTGACCCTTGACTTTTCGCCACCTAAAACCTGCCAAATTCACGTATACTGTAATTCAATGGGAAAGGTCCAGTGACCAATTTGAAAATGGTTTGCGGGCTTCCTGACATTCAAGTTTTTTTCGGAAAGTAAACTTGATTTGAGTTTGGTCTAATTCGAAACAAGTTTCGAGTTTTCGGGTTGGTAAAATTAGTCCGAGTTTTATTCGAATTTCGAGTTAAAAAAAAACTCACATGCATTCGAAATTCGACCCTTGATAAATGACAGTCACGTCACAAACTGGTAAGGCTCCATTTTCTGGATAATGGATCTTTCTGTAATTTTGATCTCCATACCTTAAGTCTACTAGAAAATTATGTAAACATTAAATAAACCCAATAGGCTGGTTTTGCTTCCAATAAGGATTCATTATATCTTAGTTGGGATCAAGTACAAGCTACTGTTTTGTTATCACAAAGAAAAATGAAATAATTTTTAAAAATTTGGAGTATTTGGAAGTGGAGTCTATGGGAGACGGCCTGTTATATTTGGGAACTGAGATTGTTTCAGTCTTCCAAGTGAGCTCAGCCAAGTCCGTGGGAGTTGTACCTTTGGGATTGTTTCATTGCAGCCGCCATGAGAAAAATTACAGGCGAAAAACAGAAGAGAGAAATATTTTATTGCTCCAAAGGGATGGCTATATACTGGAAATATTTCTGCTGCCAAAATGGAAGCCATTTGTTTTCTCAAGCAGGGGTGGTGATGTGTCACTTGCTCTGCAGAATGGACGAGTAGGAATTTTATTGTCTCTAAATAGACAGGATTTGTAATTATTTAACGTTTCTGTGGTTTAAGAACTAATAATACACAAAAGAAAGCATTACCAGAAGCACCGCAGGGTCCTAACACCCGTATAATTTAAGTTGTGAAAGCTAAAAGCTGTAGAACCATAGATCCCTAACTGTGGGGTTAGACCTATGGCTGAATTTCCAATAAACTATATAAGCTTGTTATAAGCTAAGGGGGTCCTGACCAAACGTTTGTCCTCCATGTGAGGCTTTAATGGAACAAATGGAACTAGATTAAGGGGCATGTTTACTAACATTGGAGATAAATATCTGGAGATATTTCTGGAGATGTTGCCCATGGCAACCAATCAGCAATTAGATTTAAACAGCCACAGCCATGTTAGAAAACAAAAGCAAAGATCTGATTGGTTGCTATGGGCAACATCTCCAGAAATATCTCCAGATATTTATCTCCAATGTTAGTAAACATGCCCCTAAGTATGAGAGAAGTTTAAGGTATGTGAGTGGGGTTAGTGCCCTGGTTACCAGTGAGTGTAGCTATTCAGTATTAGGGATTGCTGGGATAGAAATAGATCCCATGTGCTAATGAAACCTCCTTTGGAAAGTTCTCACCTGCTGGCGAGGAGGCCACATTATGTTGAAAAGTGTCCTTGCACCCATAATGAGTACTGGCAATCTGAAGGCAATCTTGCAACTTTCTGCACATTTATATATCAAGCCCTTTGTTCTTTTGGACCTTCAGTGCTTCCCTAGATGAAGTCCAAGGCCCATACTCTGGAGACATATATGTATGTTTTCCTATACTCTTCTTTAGATACCAGTTATTCTGCAGACTCAAGTGTGATCTAAAACCAGACTAGGCCTTAGTTAGCTGAGATGCTTGATTTACATTCCAAGGAAGGATCTCTGTTTTTTTATGAGAATGTAAGTAGACACCTCAATTCTGGGATGGCAGTGGATGTGATTTACTTAGATTTTGCTAAAGCATTTGATACAGTGTCACACAAAAGGTTACTGGTTAAATTAAGGAATGTTGGCCTGGAACATAGTATTTGTACCTGGATAGAGAACTGGCTAAAAGATAGACTACAAAGAGTGGTGGTAAATGGAACATTTTCTAATTGGACCAGTGTTGTTAGTGGAGTACCGCAGGGCTCTGTACTAGGTCCCTTGCTTTTCAACTTGTTTATTAATGACCTGGAGGTGGCCATTGAAAGTACTGTTTCTATTTTTGCAGATGATACTAAATTGTGCAGAACTATAGGTTCCATGCAGGATGCTGCCACTTTGCAGAGTGATTTGTCTAAACTGGAAAACTGGGCAGCAAACTGGAAAATGAGGTTCAATGTTGATAAATGCAGGTTATGCACTTTGGCAAAAATAATATAAATGTTATACACTAAATGGCAGTGTGTTGGGAGTTTCCTTAAATGAGAAGGATCTAGGGGTCTTTGTAGATTACAAGTTGTCTAATTCTGGGCAGTGTCATTCTGTGGCTACTAAAGCAAATAAAGTTCTGTCTTGCATAAAAAAGGGCATTAACTCAAGGGATGAAAACATAATTCTGCCTCTTTATAGGTCCCTGGTGAGGCCTCATCTGGAGTATGCAGTGCAGTTTTGGACTCCAGTCCTTAAGAGGGATATAAATGAGCTGGAGAGAGTGCAGAGACTAAGTGCAACTAAATTGGTTAGAGGGATGGAAGAGTTAAATTATGAGGGGAGACTGTCAAGGTTGGGGTTGTTTTCTCTGGAAAAAAGGCGCTTGTGAGGGGACATGATTACACTTTACAAGTACATTAGAGGACATTATAGACAAATGGCAGGGGACCTTTTTACCCATAAAGTGGATCACCGTACCAGAGGCCTCCCCTTTAGACTAGAAGAAAAGAACTTTCATTTGAAGCAACGTAGGGGGTTCTTCACAGTCAGGACAGTGAGGTAGTGGAATGCACTGCCGGGTGACGTTGTGATGCTGATTCAGTTAATGACTATAAGAATGGCTTGGATGATTTTTTGGACAGACATAATATCAAAGGCTATTGTGATACTAAGCTCTATAGTTAGTATAGATATGGGTATATAGAATTTAATTAAAAGTAGAGAGGGGTGTGTGTATGGATGCTGGGTTTCCATTTGGAGGGGTTGAACTTGATGGACTTTGTCTTTTTTCAACCCAAATTTAACTATGTAACTATGTAACTATGGTCTTAGAGATCAGAAGTGGCAGGGAGGTCTTTGGATAATGGAGGGGGGCTCTATATTACGCCTCTGTTATTTTCAGTTGTCTGTCAAAGTGCTCTGTATGCCACAGGCCTATGAGTAACAAGTACCCTATGGCAAACATTTGTATGAAAAGGTTGGTAAGTATATATTTTTTTAGCATAACAAGTTGTAGCATAAGGGTCAAGGCACACAGGCAGATTCAGGGAGATTAGTCGCCCGGCGACAAATCTCTTCTTGGGGGCGACTAATCTCCCCGAACTGCCTTCCTCTGCCTACTGCCGGCTATAATGAAAATCACCGGCGGAAAAGCACTCGGAGCAATTTGTTTTCCGAAAAATAATCGCTGCCGATATTCATTATAGCCTGAGGAAGGCAGTTCTGGGTTAGTAGCCCGAAAAAAGAGCAGATTTGTCGCCGGGCGACTAATCTCACCGAATCTGCCTGTGTGCCCTGACCTTAAAAGCTTGATATAAAAACGTACTATTGTATACTTCTTCATTGACTTGTGCAACAAAGAGTTTCATTCGTTTTTTTTTCCTGTGAGTGTTTTTACATTTAATTTGATGAAAAATAATAAATGAAAATCGCCTGGGGGCAGGCACACAAAGCGTTTTCTGAAGTCGCCCGTAATTGCTTCAGGAGGAAACTTCGGAAAACCAATCGCTCTCTGTGCCTGCCCCAAGGCGATTTACATTTTAGCAGGCGGAGGGCAGGGGAAGGCAGATTGGGGCAATTAGTCGCAGCGAAAAAGAGGAGATTTGTTGTAAAAATGTCTGTAAACACAACAGCTAGGATTCCTTCATCTGCTTCTGTAGTTCCCCTTGGGTCAGATTCTGATCTAAAAAGTCAATGGAGGTGGTGTGTAAGGCATTGCAGTTTAAGGTTAGAGGCACACAATGCTATTAATCGCCCAGCGACATATAGCCTTTTCTTCGGGCGACTGATCCCCCCGCAATGCCTTCCCACCGGCTAGAATGTAGGTCGTTGGGTTGTGAAAACATAAATCCAAAAACCACTCATCTAGAGGGGAAGGGACACGACTAAGAATAGAAAGGGCTATCACCAATCATGACTTTGCACCAATGGCACTTTACTGTTACAGCAAGTTTTTTTCGTTGAATGCTCCACCTGACGGCAGAACAAAGTGGCAGTTAATAACTGGTTATAGTATCTCTTTATGCCCCAAAACATCACCCATTCTTGCAATTCAGATGCCTCTGATCTGACTTGCCTCCTCAAGGTAGCCTGGTGCAATATGCCTGTACCCCATTCTGTTCCATTTGTCATATTCCTGCTCCATGTGCCAATCAGTAGGGGTGCATGATGACTTCAGGAGCAGCTGTCCACTGGAATAGCACAGGGCTGAACCCAAGCTGCCCACAGATCTGGTCTTTTGGAATCGGCGCACCATCACTTTTTCAGTAACACTTACAACATATACAAATAGGCCACATGGGCTTTGGTTGCCCTTTACAAACTGAACATATACACGCAAGGAAACATGAAGGATAAGTACAAATTGAGAAGAGGGTCGCATATGGTAATGCATTCTGTTCAGCTGCAGCCAGACAAAGAGGCGCAGGGTTCCAACATGTGCATGCGTCATATAGCAATTAAAAAGTACTGGTTTTATTGATTCCCATGTCTGTTCATCTCGCCTTCATCAAAATATATTTTCCCCGACTCCCACTATACTCCCCTATGCAGCCCCTTTATCATTTGCTGTTTTATTTGCAGCCGACAATGTCAGCAGCTTCCGTTCCCTTTGGTACCTCTGCAGCATCACAGCCCCATGTCCTCCCAGGCCTCGTCAATCAGTGGCTCCTTGCACTCTACTACTCCTCTGCCGCTGTTACCGATGAACATGCCACCCCACCCTTCTCCATCGCCCAGCCAACTGCTGCCCCCTGAAGCTTTTGCCATGGTGGAGAGGGCCCAGCAGATGGTAGAGATGGTCTCCAAAGAGAACAACACCCTGCGTCAGCATTTGCAGACCTGTTACGACAAGACGGACAAGCTCCAAAAGGTATTTCCATTCTTATTATGTATGAACCCCAATAAAAGGGTTTACATGTGTTACATAGGTCTCCATGTGGCGCATTCCAGTACTGCAACTTTTTTGCAAGCTTGGGTGGCACCCCAGAGTTGTCATTGGATAATAGCCCAGCCATGGGACACTTGATGTTGCACTCATCTTTTATTGGATAACAATCAGCCATGTTATTCTGGGCTTTGTTTCTAATAATTCTAATTTTGTGTAGGATGGCAGTTTCAGGGGGGACCCAAGGGTTCTTGTTTGAAAAAAAAGTCCCTTTTTGTTGCAAGCCCCAGCCCCTGCAATGGAGCTGAGTGGGCTACACTTTTCCTACCCAATTGCATACATACAGACTGTATTGTGCAGGTGCCAGTCGGGTAGGAGACTGGGTGGGTAAGAGGGTGTTCCCAGGCCATTCATTAATTTATTAAAGGGGTGGTTCACCTTTGAGTTAAAGGAACAGCAACTCCAAAAAATGAAAGTGTTTTAAAGGAATGAGAATATATTGTAGTGTTGCCCTGCACTGGTAAAACTGGTGTGTTTGCTTCAGAAACACAAATATAGTTTATATAAACAAGCTGCTGTGTTGCCATGGGGGCAGCCATTCAAGCACAGGATACACAGTAGATAACAGATAAGTACTACTATAGTTTATATAAACAAGCTGCTGTCCAGCCATGGGGGCAACCATTCAAGCACAGGATACACAGTATATAACAGATAAGTACTACTATAGTTTATATAAACAGGTTGTTGTGTAGCCATGGGGGCAGCCATTCAAGCACAGGATACACAGTAGATAACAGATACGTACTACTATAGTTTATATAAACAAGCTGCTGTGTAGCCATGGGGGCAGCCATTCAAGCCCAGGATACACAGTAGATAACAGATAAGTACTACTATAGTTTATATAAACAGGTTGTTGTGTAGCCATGGGGGCAGCCATTCAAGCACAGGATACACAGTAGATAACAGATACGTACTACTATAGTTTATATAAACAAGCTGCTGTGTAGCCATGGGGGCAGCCATTCAAGCCCAGGATACACAGTAGATAACAGATAAGTACTACTATAGTTTATATAAACAAGCTGCTCTGTAGCCATGGGGGCAGCCATTCAAGCACAGGATACACAGTAGATAACAGATACATTCTAAAGAATTCCATTGTATAATACGGAGCTTATCTGTTATCTGCTGTGTATCCTGTGCCTTTTCTCCTTTTTCAGCTTTCAATGGCTGCCCCCATGGCTATATAGCAGCTTGTTTATATAAACCATAGTTTATAGTTGGTCATGGTCATAGTTGTGTTTTTTTTTACGCTCACTTAAATTTTACCAGCTTTTTTATTTTAAAAGACTTACATTTTGTTGATGTTACTGTTCTTTTAAGTTTTAGTATGTAATAGAATGGCTAATTCTAAGCAACTTTTCAGATGCCCTTCATTTTTTTCTCTTTTGTAGTTTTTGAATTATTTGCCTTCTTCTTCAAATGTATTGTTATTGCTACTTTGTATTACTCATCTTTCTATTCAGGCCTCTCTATTTCATATTCCAGTCTCTTATTCAAATCAATGCATGGTTGCTCTGGTAATCTGGACCCTAGCAACCAGATGGCTGAAATTGCAAACCGGAGAGTTGCTGAATAAAAAGCTAAATAACTCAAAAACCACAAATAATAAAAAATGAAAACCACTTGCAAATTGTCTCAGAATATCACTCTTTACATCATACTAAAAGTTAATCAAAAGGGGAACAACCCATTTAAATAAAAATAAACGGAGGTTAATCATCAATAATAAAGTATATTTTGGCCAAACAGCTGTTCCCCCTTTCACTGCAGTGCTCCCCTAGGGGAGTAAACCGTTTTTTTGGTTGCGTGTGCGTTTGTGTAATCATGGCTTATTCATCACCTACATTTCTATCTGGCAGAGCGATTGGAGCAGCGCCAAGCAAAATAAGGAAACGGTAACAAATTGCCCACATGTGCGGAGCGGCTCTCTCCTCGCCTTCCCCGTGTTGTTAGCAGAACACGCCGTTGCCCTTTTGACTTCCCCAAGTCAGTGATGCAAACGTCCTGAGTAAATAGTCAAACAAACTGTGACTTCCCCCAAAAATAATGTTCTGCAGATGTGGCTTCTGTTGATTCTTTGGGCAACTAATCTCCCTGAAAAGCCTTCCTGCCTGCTAGAAGGCTCTCAGAACGCTTAGTTTTTCGAAATCGTCCGAAGTTTGCTCATGAGGCAACTTCGAAAACTAATTGATCCGAGTGCCATCCCGCTGGCAATTTAGATTCTAGCCGGCAGGAAGGCTTTTTGGGGAGATTAGTCACCCAAAGAAGAGGCGATTAGTCGCCAGGTGACTAAATCTCCCCGAATTTTAGCATTTTAGTCGCCCGAAGAAGAAGCGATTAGTCGCCGGGTGACTAAACACCCAGAATCTTCCCGAAGCAGACCCTGAGGCTGCTGGGGGGCCCAGGAGGTGAAGGGGCCATATAAGGCCCTCATTCATATACAATTTCAATAAATATTGGTGAAACAGGTCAATCTCTAGAAATTTTGGGGGCCTGAAAAATAATTTGCTCTAGGGCCAATAATATCTAGTTACCCCACTGTCCATTAAATACATATATATTTTATACATATATATATATATAGACATTTTGTGCATACTGCTACTAAAATATATATATATATATATAAACACACATATGCAGTAGGCATTATTCACTAATGGGGATTTAGCGCAAACAGAAAAGTCGCAATTTGGCAGTGCAGGGCTTTTTCTTCTAAATCCATGAACATTTAAACTTGTATGTCAAATTTCAGCCATTGAACTTGATCTCCAAGCATGCTGGGAGTTGTAGTCCAGTAACAGATCGTCAAATTGAATATTGAACATCTTAAGTATGGAATTTTTTTTCAAGCCATCATTAGTATGCCCCATATATAATATATATATATATATATATATATATATATATATATATATATATATATATATATATATATATATATATAATACCAAAGAAAGGCCGAAACGTTAGGCTTCATTAAAAAGATTTTTATTTAAGTAGTAAGACCTGTGAGTGCGGATCTTCTTGGATTTCTTGTATATATAGGTATAGGATCCATTATCTTGGAACCTGTTATCCAGAAAGTTCAGTCTCCCATAGACTCCATTATATAATGAATAAAATGCCCCCTCTTGTAAAATATAAGGATATTATTAGTTACAGAGGCGTTCCATGGCCATATAAAAGCACTAGTCCGAAGGTCATGGAACTCCGAGGTGACTTCTAATATCCTCATATTTTGCAGCAGTGGCACTTTATTTATTATAATACACAGGTTTCATGTGACAGAAATTACATCACTGAGCACCGTTTATAAGGATATAATTTGATGTGATGTGAGCGAAGCAGACGCTAGCGCATATTCGGCGCTTAGTGAATCTGCCCCATAGACTCCATTTTATCCGCATAATCAGAATTTTTAAAAAAGGTTCCCTTTTTCTCTGTACTAATAAAACAGTAGCTTGTACTTGATCCCAACTAAGATATAATTAATCCATATTGGAAGCAAAACCAGCCTGTTGGGTTTATTTAATGTTTATATGATTTTCTACTAGATGAAGATCCAAATCACAGAAAGATCTGTTATCCGGGAAACTCCAGGTCCCGAGCATTCTGTATAACAGGTCCCATACCTGTAATAATAAAACAGAACCTTGTTTTTGTTCCGAACTAAGATATAATTAATCCTTATTGGAGGCAAAATCAGCCTGTTGGGTTTCTTTAATGTTTAAATTTTTTTTTGTTGACTTAAAGTATGGAGATTCAAATAACAGAAATATCCTTTACCTGGAAAACCCCATGTCCCAAATATTCTGGATAACAGGTCCCATACATGTAATAATAAAACAGAACCTTGTTCTTGCTCTGCACTAAGATATAATTAATCCTTATTGGAGGCAAAACCAGCCTGTTGGGTCTATTTAATGTTTGAATTATTTTTTTGTTGACTTAAAGTATGGAGATACAAATAACGTAAAGATCCCTTATCTGGAAAACCCCAGGTCCCGAGCATTCTGGATAACAGGTCCTATACCTGTAAATGAATGTGTGTTGGCTTAGAAAACAGCTGACAGTTCCAGGTAAAAAAACAAACAAACCTGGAGTTGGTCCGCTTATCCTGTGCCTCCTGGCTGACTTTCCCCCTTAAAGCCTAATGAATACCTTGGCCTGGTTTTGCCTGGCGCCTGGCGTAGGCAGGGTGAGTGGGTTGGCACCGGGATCCATCAATGAAAAGCCGTCTGAAAGGGAAATTGCAAAGCTGCTGGGAAACATGAACATGTTCAAACAGTGTCTCCGGCCTCCCCTTACATGCGGCTGGGAACAAAAGCAGCTTTCAGGGGAAGAGTCCCAGGCGGGGAAGGAGCCTGATCTGTAAGCCGTGCCGACGGGCTCACGTGCCTCTCTGTTTGTTTAGGGGGAAGACAAGGAATGGGATTAGGGTTATGTTACTGGGAAAAAATGGTTCATTTTGCAGCACAGGAAACTGTACAATCGGCTGCAAAGGGCAATGAATTCACTATGGGCCCCATACAACCCCGTACAATGTCTAAACTGGCTGCAAACTATAACAAAGGAACATATATATAGATATATATAGATATATATATACGTATACATATATAGATATGGGCTCTGGCGAATGAACGTAACTAAGCAAATTCACTAAGATGCGGATTTTACTGAACGTTACCTCTTGCGCCAGACTTGCCTTCATCAGCTCAGACCCAAAAAACGCTGGCGATTTTCCAGTTTTTCAGGGTGATAGGCTGCAAAAGAGTTTAAATTTATTTTAGGGTACCCGGCTTCCTCCCTACATTTCCTAACATATGGCACATTGACTATACAGTTGGCTCATGTGTAGGGCAATATAACAACTTTATTTTATTTTAAGTTTCCTGGGCTTGTGTAGTGTAATGTATTTGCTGCAACATAACCGTCCATTCAACTTTAAATTTCCTGCCACATGCAAATTCGCCAACGATATCGCAACTTCGCTTCGCTTGGTGCAGTAACGCTAGCTGAACTTCGCCAGCGTTCGGTGCCCTGGACGCAACTTCGGATTTTAGTGAATTAGGGTTGTCCTGGCGAAGTGATGCAATGTGAACGAAGCAGCTGCTAGCGCAAATTCGGCGCTTATTGAATCTGCCCCATAGACTCCGTTTTATCCGAATAATCAGAATTTTTAAAAAAGGTTCCCTTTTTCTCTGTAATAATAAAACAGTATCTTGTACTTGATCCCAACTAAGATATAATTAATCTTATTGGAAGCAAAACCAGCCTATTGGCTTTAGTTAATGTTTACATGATTTTCTAGTAGACTCAATGTATGAAGATCCAAGTCACAGAAAGATGCATTATCCGGAAAACCTCAAGCATTCTGGATAACAGGTCCCATACCTGTATATGTAACTGTTACTTGCCTTTTTCCTTAATTCATAAGCCCATTTCTTACTTATTAGGGTCCTGGGGAGTTGTGATTCCCTGTGACTTACAGCAGTGCATGCATGCGTTGAGTTTAAAGGGATCCTGTCCTCGGAAAACATGTTTTTTTCAAAACGCATCAGTTAATAGTGCTACTCCAGCAGAATTCTGGAATTCTGCTGGAGTATTCAAAAAAAGGGGGGGTCACTGACCCCATCTAAAAGACAAATGCTCTGTAAGGCTACAAATGTATTGTTATTGCTAAGTCTTTCCAGTTTCAAAAAAAGGGGGGGGGTCACTGACCCCATCTAAAAGACAAATGCTCTGTAAGGCTACAAATTCTACACTGAAATCAATTTCTCAAAAGAGCAAACAGATTTTTTTATATTCAATTTTGAAATCTGACATAGGGCTAGACATTTTGTCAATTTCCCAGCTGCCCCTGGTCATGTGACTTGTGCCTACACTTTAGGAGAGAAATACTTTCTGGCAGGCTGCTGTTTTTCCTTCTCAATGTAACTGAATGTGTCTCAGTGGGACATGGGTTTTTACTACTGAGTGCTGTTCTTAGATCTACCAGGCAGCTGTTATCATGTGTTAGGGAGCTGTTATCTGGTTACCTTCCCATTGTTCTTTTGTTTGGCTGCTGGGGGGGGGGGAAAGGGAGGGTGGTGATATCACTCCGACTTGCAGTACAGCAGTAAAGAGTGATTGAAGTTTATCAGAGCACAAGTCACATGACTTGGGGCAGCTGGGAAATTGACAATATGTCTAGCCCCATGTCAGATTTCAAAATTGAATATAAAAAAATCTGTTTGCTCTTTTGAGAAATGGATTTCAGTGTAGAATTTGTAGCCTTACAGAGCATTTGTCTTTTAGATGGGGTCAGTGACCCCCCCCTTTTTTTGAAACTGGAAAGACTTAGCAATAACAATACATTTGTAGCCTTACAGAGCATTTGTCTTTTAGATGGGGTCTTTTTTTGAAACTGGAAAGACTCAGAAGAAGAAAGCAAATAATTCAAAAACTACAAAAAAAAAAACAAATAACGAAGACCAACTTTGAAAAGTTGCCATACTAAAACTTACTAAAAGTTAACTTAAAGGTGAACCAACCCTTTATGAGTTGTAGAGTGTTTACATTATCCTCTATAGAAATAACCTTTCCCCTATTAGATCTTAAAGGTGCTCACATGTATATATTATTGTCTCTTGAGTTTACAGTAAGTGTCCCTCGAGACTGTAGGAAACGCAAGCCAGATTCCAAGAGTGAGAGATCACTGTGCAGTGAACTGTTCCATGTCGGCCCACGGAGAGATGCCGAGTGTATAACGTCATTGTGATGCATCCGGGGTGCAGAGTTTAAAGGGGAACTGTCGCAAAAATGAAATCACAAACTTTCTAAATACAATCAATTAAAAATTCTGTAACGTTTCTGAAATAATCAAGTTTATATTCACTATCCCTCTCTCAGCATCTGTTTCTCTTCATTCTGTCTTCATGCAGCAGTTGGGTGTCAGATATTCATTGACAGTTAGATCCAATATATCTTATAGGGGGGCTCCTTTTGCCTAGAAGATGTATTAGAGCTCACTCTATTAAACTCACCAGACATCATGTCTCTCTACATGCAGAATTAGTGCAAAAGGCAGTTATTTTGTTAGATTTTGTTTGTACTGGAATCAGTTATTTGAATGAGCTCTAATTCATCTGCTAGGAAAGGAGCCCCCCTATAAGATATATTGGATCTAACTGTCAATGAATATCTGACACCCAACTGCTGCATGAAGAGAGAATGAAGAGAAACAGATGAGAGAGGGATAGTGATTATAAACTTGATTATTTCAGAAACGTTACAGAATATTTATTTGATTGTATTTAGAAAGTTTCTTATTTCAGTATGATGAAGTGTATATTAAAATGTAATTTATGTGATATTTCCCCTTTAACCCTTGGCTGACCTTCGTCGCGGGCCGTGCTGACCTGCTGGGCTCTTCTTCTTTAGACATTTTAGTTGCTGTAGGTTTGTGTGTGTCTGTGTAGTACAGAGTAGTGCCGAGTATTGCTCTGTTACTGGAGTATTACTGGAGAGAAGCAGCGGCACCTCCAGGCTGGGCTTGTGGAAGGGGCTTCAGGACACCAGACAATGTTGTCATTTATCAAAGATGTGTTGCATTTGTCACAGATTTGCGAGGAAGAAAGGTTTATTGTGTACGTGTGTGGCATCTGGACATTGAAGCTTCCATTGTAGCCAAGGTGTTAAGTCTTACAAAATGTTTGATTAGGGTTGGGGGGCAAGGGGCTTGTGTCTGCTGTCTTTTTTTTACATTATTAGTTACTTGCTACCAAACAGGCTGTTACGGTGCTCTGGATACACACACAGATATCATTTCTACAGGGATGGGATCTGCTATCCGGAAACCCATTATCCAGAAAGTTTATGAATTCTGTTAGAATTCCTTAAAGTGGACCTGTCACCCAGACACAAAAATCTGTATGATAAAAGTCCTTTTCAAATTAAACATGAATTCCAGTTGCTATTTTTTATTAAAGCGTTCATAGCTGTTGTAAGCTCATTTAAACATCTCAGCTGTCAATCAAATATTGCCTGCCCCTCCTCTATGCCTTAGAGGCGGGGCAGACAATTACTTTCACTTTCCATTCAGCACTTCCTACATGTCACTGCTCTTCCCACATTCTCCCAGTTCTCTTTACCATTTAATTGTGTAGTCAGGGCATGGGGATGGACATCGGGTCCCCCATTCTGGTGCACAAACAAGATTCTGAGATGATACAAGACTTGTCTTAATAACAGTGTCCACAAAATGGCTCCTGCCTGCTTGCTATAGTTATGAATTCCCAGATTGAAGGAAACAAGATTCAAATAATTTATACATTGTAATTAAAGCTCATTTTGCTTGACAAATGTGATAAAATAGGATTTTCAATAATTTTTTTGTGTGACAGGTCCCCTTTAAAGGAAGAAACCATTATTGGAGGGTTTATTGTACAATCTAGAATCATAGCCTCCAGTGCTTCCAACCAGACCTGCCTCCGCACATTGGATAACCTCTTGAGATCCTCCTAATTCCAATAGAATCCCTAACCTTTCTGGAAAGCTTCCTCTTTAAAACTTCTGTGTGGCGAGACAGTTGAATTCAGTATGTATCTAATCTCTGCAGCTTCTTTTTAGTTCGAAACAGAAATCAAGAAGATTTCCGAGGCTTACGAGTGTCTGGTAAAGTCTTCGGCGAAGAGGGAATCGCTGGACAAGGCCATGAAAAACAGACTTGAGGGCGAGATTCGGAGGCTGCACGATTTTAATCGGGATTTAAGAGGTACGATTGCCCTTTATGTTTTAAACTGTCTTGATCATCACTCTAATTCATTTTCTTTTAGTGGCTTAAACTATCTATTTGAGGGAAGTACCATTAATATAGAGAGTTTGCTGTGTGAGAGGATCGGCCTCGTGCCCATAACCTTCAGGCTGCGTTTCAGAAGCTCCATCTATGGAATTCTGCCAAAATCAATGTTTTTAGCCTTAAAGGAGAAGGAAAGGCAAAATTAAGTAAGATTTATCAGAAAAGTCTATATAAATACACCAGTAAACCCTCAAAGTAATGCTGCTCTGAGTCCTCTGTCAAAAGAAACACCACATTTCTTTCCTTCTATTGTGTACTCATGGGCATCTGTATCAGACTTCCTGTTTTCAGCTTAAATATCCAGTGCTAGGGCTTGAGCATGCTCAGTTTGCTCCTCTCTCCCTCCCTCCTCTCTCCCTGCTGTAATCTGAGCCCAAAGCTATGAGTGAGCAGGGAAAGACTCAGGCAGGAAGTGGTCACACCAAGCTAATATGGCAGTTGCTATCCTAAATAACAGAGAGCTTCTAGAGCTGTTTACTCAGGTATGGTAAAGCATTCTACAGAATAAATATAGTGTTATAGCTTGCACTATTGTGGCTAATCTATTGGCAATAAACTGGTTCGGTGGCGTTCCTTCTCCTTTAACAGCACTACAGCTTCAGCTTGATACCATTCGATTAAACTGCATGGCCTATAAAAGGCCCGGTACGGGTTTCTAATTCTCTGTGCTGAATGGCTTTAGGGAAGCATATGTTTCACATAAAACAATATTAAAATGAATAGGTACAAGCAGATCCGTGGCTGCTCTTTCCTCCTTGTTCTCCCTATAATATGCGCTTTCTCCTCTTTCTAAATGGACTTTCCTGTCTTTGTGCAGACCGCCTGGAGACCGCCAACAGGCAGCTGGCCAGCAGGGAGTATAATGGGCCGGAGGAAGCGCTGGAAGAGGGGAATTATGCATTAAAAAGTGAGTTTATTTTCATTTTGGCCACAGGGCCGTGCGGTGGAAGATTTCTGCTCCAGTGTCTGTTACATGAAATTGCCTTTGTTGCAAGGGAGAAGAAAACCGTGTATTAAATAGCACCGTATTATGTTATTGGCTGGACATGGAAACTCCAAAATAAAGGCAATGCGGAGATTAAAGAGGCAGCTGACCTTAGATTTAACTTTAGCTTTAGACAGTGAGGATATAAAATCGCTTGTTGCTTATGTTCATTTCCAGACCCTCTTCTGTCCATTTCCCAATCTACCATTTAAGCGATTGCCTGGTTTCTATGTTAAGTGGGACCATAGCAACCTGCTCTTCCAGACTGGAGAGCTGCAGATCTCATTTAATGCCTACAGGGCAGAGTGCTAAAAACAGGTGCATGTTTTTTGCATTTTTCTTCCTACCCTGCCATAATTGACTTAACTGCATTTGGACAAAAACAGGCGCGCGTATAAATATTGTCGCGTGCGTCGAAATTATCCAAATAATCAACATTTTTAAAAAGGATTTCCTTTTTCTCTGTAATAATAAAGCAGTCGCTTGTACTTGATCCCAACTAAGATATAATTAATCCTTATTGGAGGCAAAACCAGCCTATTGGGTTTATTTAAAGGGGTTGTTCACCTTTGCGTTAACTGGTAGGGCAGAGACACACGCTCAGATTTGGGGAGATTAGTCGCCCAACAATAAATCTCCTCTTCTTTAGGGCCACTAATCTCCCCAAACTGCTTCCGAACGGTTAGAATGTAAATCGCCGGCGGGATGGCAATCGGTGCGCTTTGTTTTCCGAAGTTGCCTGAAGTTGCCTTACTAGGAAACTTTGGCTACTTCGGAAAACGAAGCCCTCCGACTTGCATCCTGCAGGCGATTTAGTTCAGGCAGGCAGTTCAGGGAGATTAGTCACCCCAAAGAAAAGGCGATTTATTGCCGGGCGACTATATCTCCCCGAATCTGAGTGTGTGTCTCTGCCCTTAGTATGATGTAGAGAGGAATATTCTGAGACAATTTGCAATTGGTTTTCATTTTTTATTATTTGAGGTTTTTGAGTTATTTTTTTTATCAGCAGCTCTCCTGTTTGCAATTCCAGCAATCCAGTTGCTAGGGTCCAAATTACTCTAGCAACCATGCACTGATTTGAATAAGAGACTGGAATATGAATAAGAGAGGGTCTGAATAGAAAGATAAGTAATAAAAAGTAGCAATAACAATACATTTGTAGCCTTACAGATCATTTGTTTTTAGATCGGGTCAGTGACCCCCATTTGAAAGCTGGAAAGAGTCAGAAGAAGGAAAATAATTCAAAAACTATAAAAAATAAATAATGAAAACCAAATGAAAAGTTGCTAGAATTATCTATTCTATAACTAACTAAAAGTTAACTTGAAGGTAACCACCCCTTTAATGTTTACATTATTTTCTAGTGGACATAAGGGCAGAGACACACGCTGCGATTCGGGGAGATTAGTCGCAGACGACTTCAGAAAACTTATCGCTCCAAGTTGTATCCCGCTGGTGGTTTACATTCTAGGCGGCTGGAGATTAGTTGCCCCGAAGAAGAGGAGATTTGTCGCTGGGCGACTAATCTCCCCGAATCGCAGCGTGTGTCTCTGCCCTAAGGTATGAAGATCTAAATTACGGAAAGATCCATTTTCCGGAAAACCGCAGATCCCGAGCATTCTGGATGAACAGGTCCAATACCTGTTTATTTACTTTCTGTGCAGCCTGCAATGCTGGATCTTATTCTGTGTAACCGGTTAATGTGATGCAAGAAAGAAAATGGAAAAAAAGCAGAATATTTGGATGCAAAAGGAATTGTTGGAAAAGCCACAACTGTTCCATTGTTGGGAGGTGGCACGGCGCCATTGTTACGCCACATATTTTAATAAATAAATCTCTTTTATGAATGGGTTTCCCAGAAGCGCATCTTTGGGTTTCTTTGTGATCCCTTCCCATGTGTCACCAGAGCCGTCACGCTGTTACTGTAATGTCAGAAGCCAGGCCAAAAACGTAGCACTCCCACAGCCGGCCGAGGGGGGCACAGAGATGATATTCACTTGGTAATTAGCCCCAGTATCTATAGCGATACATTTAAATTTAAATCACAGCCCACTAAGAACGTTTTATATTTTTAAAACACAACACAAGTATGGGATCCGTCATCCATAAACCCATTATCTAGAAAGCTCAGAATTAAGGAAAGGCCGTCTCCCATAGTCTCCATTTTATCCAAATAATCCAGATTTTATAACAATGATTTCCTTTTTCTGTGTAATAATAAAACAGTGGTTTGTACTTGATCCCAACTAAGATATAATTAATCCTTATTGGAGGCAAAACCAGCCTATTGGGTTTATTTAACGTCTACATGATTTTCTAATAGACTTAAAGGAGAACTAAACCCTAAAAGTTAAAAAAAAAAACCTACCCTACATTGACCCTCCTCCCCCCCCAAGCTAGCTGCTACCCTGCCCCTAAGTCTTTACTTACCCTTCCATGCAGTTTCTGTCCAGCGGAGTTCACGGGCGCCATCTTCAGCTGCTTCGGTAATCTTCGCAATGAGACCGGCGTTTCAGCAATTTTCGTGAGTTTCGTTGTATGCACAGTTGTCGTGAAACAGAAAATTGCTGTGACTGTGCATGCACCGCTTCACCGGTCTCAATCCTAAGAAGAGAAGAAGATGGTGCCCGTGAACTCTGCTGGATATAATCTGCACAGAGGGGTAAGTAAAGAGTTAGGGGCATTTGCCTGGGGTAGCAGCTAGGCTGGGGGGAGGGGGTCTATGTAGGATAGGGGGGTAGGGTTTTTTTTAACTTTAGGGTTGAATTCTCCATTAAGGTATGAAGATCCAAATTACAGAAAGATCCATTAACCAGAAAACCCCAGTTCCCAATCATTCTGGATAACAGTTCCCATACCTGTATTAAATTATTGGTGCACTCCAGTTTATTAGCTCACCCACGTGCTTCCCGTAACTTTTTTAAGAATAGATACTGTAGGAGGGATTCATTAAGTACACCACTGTGCATTTTCTGTGCAATGGAATTTTATTATGGCACTGTAACTGCACCCTGCGTATTTGAGTGGTAACTGCTGATAAAAGTAGAAGAGTGTGAGCACCCCTGTTTTACTTGGTACAGTTGGTGGCTCCTGCAGTCTGGGACTCACAGCATGGATGTGTTGTTTGGCAACAGGAAAAAAGCACTGGGCTGAGGGTGATCATTTGATGTAAAACGTAGGCCTATATTGGAGAAAAAATGGGTGGCATTAAAGAAAATAAGCACCCTTATAAATACAGGTTTGATTAAGAGACTGGAATATGATTAGAAAGACTAGTAATAAAATACATTTGTAGCCTTACAGAGCATTTGTCTTTAGATGGGGTCAGTGACCCCCATTTGAAAGCTGGAAAGAGTCAGAAACAGAGCGCAAATAATTCAAAAACTTTTAAAAAGGAAATAATGAAGACCAATTGAAAAGTTGCTTAGAATTGGCCATTCTATATAGGGTTGCCACCCATCTGATTTTGACTTGGACAGCCCAGTATTCAGAATGGCTGCCCGGGTCAAGACAGTCTGCCTGGTTTTCCAAGTAAGGAAAACTGAGCAAGATCCCTCTTGATTGACATGGCGATCAGCCAACCGCCCAGTTATGTATCTCGCCCCACCCTGTGACATCACAGACCCACCCCATTGAGTTACTTTTTTCACTTTTTTTTGCGTGCGTAGCATGGCACATTTTTTTGACCACACCCCCTAATTACCATGTCCATTTTACAAAATTTGCCAGATTATGAAAGTTTGAACACATTTCTGTCGTTTTTGTGTTTTATTACAGTTTTACTAATGAAGGTGAATTGCCCTTTAAGCTGTAAGTCTAACTTCTCCCAAGGGACAAAACTGTTACAAAAGTATCTTAAGTATCTATTCTAACTTAGAAACATTGTATCTTTTTTGGCTGTTCAGTGCAGAGAAATCGGGACTTTCTAGTACAAATGCAGGGCTGTGGGTTGAGCTGTCAAAAGAGGGACTGTCCTGCTCAAAACGGGACAGGTATAACATACCAAAAGTTAACTACGGTGTACTACTCCTTTGAATCCTGAACCGGTGGGACTTTTTAAAATAAATATTTTTTTTTTAAAAAACTGTTGCAGTTAGCCTTCTCGGCCGGGCAGTTTGTCCAGTCGGCAGTAGAAGGAGCGGAGCTGAAGGGTTGTTGGCTCATTCCTGGAATGCCAGACTCGTTAGTTTAATGGCAATGAAGTCACCTCCAGCTCCGTTAATTGCTTCACATTTCACAGTGTTGACAGGATAGAAGAGAGCGCTAGACAATACGAGACATCAGCACTTAATTAGACTTGACAAAAAGAGAACTTGGGAAATGGAAGCCTTTCTCTCTAATCTGGAGCCAAATTGCTCCGCTGGTTTCAGTGCCAGGTTCAGAGGCCACCGTGAGATGCTGCCTGGCAGCCACAACTCCGTTCTATGGGCAACAATCTTCTGTACCCTCATCTCCCGGCAACACAAGATTGACAGGCCTAAAAGCGTAGTTAAAGGGGAAGTTTACTGTCACATTAATATTTAGTATGCTGGAAACAATGTAAGCAACTCTGCTGTTAGCCATACAGGTATTGGATCCATTATTCAGAAAGATCCAAATTATAGGAAAGCCATCTCCCATAGACTCCATCATAATAAAATAATCCAAATTTTTAAAAATGTTTTCCTTTTTCTCTGTAATAATAAAACAGTAGCTTGTACTTGATCCCAACTAAGATATATAATTAATCCTTATTGGAAGCAAAACCAGCCTATTGGGTTTATTTAATGTTTACATGATTTTTTTTAGTAGACTGCAGAGGTATGGTGATCAAAATTACAGAAAGATCCCTTATCTGGAAAACCCCAGGTTACAAGCATTCTGGATAATAGAACCCATACCTGTACATGCATATTTTTGCATCAAGCTGAAAGTCTCACCGGCATTAATTTTTATCTACTATTTAGAATATCCAACCAATTGGCTGGTTTACCAGATGGACAGGTGCCATGCAAGATGTGGGCACCTTTGAATTGTTCTGGCTGCAGCTGGCAGACATGGGGCATCCGCAGATTAGATTTACATACCTGTCCAATTCCCAAACTGACCGTTATAAATAGTACATGGATATCAGTAGGGGTCAGTGGCTTGCTGTACACATAGGGGCAGATTTGCTGTGTAAAAACAGCGTCATTTTTTTAACGTGCTTTTTCTTAGAGTGTAAAATATATGTAAAATAATGGCAACGAATTTGGCATTCACATGGTGTTAAAATAAAACACACCTTACACAGCTTTTTATACTCCTTTTTTTCACCGAATTTTAGTTTATACAGCATAATAAATATGCCGCCTACTGTAAATCTCTTTTACGAGATTATAATGGTGTGAGTATGGCCAGATTTAAAGGAGAACTAAACCCCACTTGGAGCAACAGACCCCCCCTAACTGCCTTGTTTTGGCCCTCTCACCTCTCCCTCCGTGCAAACAGTATTACATTGCAAGGCAACCCTATTTGAAAAATACAGCGCAGTGGAGTAAGCTGGCGCCGTCTTCCGTCTATTCGCATCCTCTTCAGTTCTTTTTGCAGACACAAAGGGGTATATTTATCAAAGAGTGAAGTAAGAGATCGCCACAGTCCTCTAGAGTGAAATTCCGCCACTCTCCATTCCTTTCTATTTATCAATGGGTGAAAGTGAAAGTTCATCCTTTGATAAATACGCTTTTCAAAATCCCATAGAAAGGAATGGAGAGTGGCGGAATTTTACTCTAGAGGACTGGGGTGATCTCTAAGTTCACTCTTTGATAAATATACCCCTTTGTGCACTCAAAAAAAAGATGCCCCTGCAGGAGCGTGTGTAGTCGAGGCTAGTGAGGAATCTGCTTCAACCGCGCAAACGCCTGCAGACTCTGTGTTGGTGAATAGACCCGAAAAGGATAGGAGTAGATGGAAGATGCCGCCAGGGTACTCAGCTGTGCTGCTCTGCATTTTAGGCTGCGTTTTTTCAATGCAATGTAATACAGTGTGTGGGGAGGGAGAAGTGAGGGGTGGTGATTTGTGGGTTGAGAAATTCTTGACTCACACCCGATCCTAACCCGCTGCTCCTCCACCTGCACCCGACACTAACCCGGCACACTCCCCAGGGCCAAATTTCTAAAATGTGTGGCCCACACACCGCCCCGACCAGCTCACCCCCCGACCCGCTCACACATCCCCTGCAATCCCCAACCTTTCCCAAACCCCAATCCAAAGTCCTGCTACTCACCTCCTTCGCAATTCTCCCACTTGCTGACACTAGGAGGGTGGGTTTAGAGTGTTCGATGCCCCCAGCATTTTGCCACCCTAGGCCTGGCCTGCCCACAAATCTGGGCCTAACACTCCCCTCTTTATATACCCATGCCTGGGGTACCCGTAGGGCCTGCAGGAGTATAAAATTCGCACACAGAGTGGAAGAGGGGCAGAAAAAGACCCGAAGACATTGTGCGGAAGTCAGCCCGAACCCACCCGACCCACGGGTAAGCCCATGGGTTCCGCTGGCTTTGGGTCGGCCCGCATATCGCTAGTGAGGGGGCAGAAGCAAAGCAGTTAAGGCGGTCTGTTGTGCCTTTAAGGGAGGAATTTAGTCTGTTATTGAACAGAAGAGGAAAGTTAGAGAAAATATCACATTTGCTTTGTGCACATTCCTGCAAAAGAGGCTGTAAAGTCATTAATATGTCTGTTACTCCATATTAAGCCAAAAACAGCAAGCAATATTTATGAGTTTTATTAGTTTCATGTTAACCACTCACACACATATATGTCTGAAAGCAAACATATAACAGTACAAATGCAGTGCCAACTTCATATATTATGTCCCAGATCCTATAGCAGGTCAAATGCACTGCCAACATATAGAACATATTAGTTTAACACTTTCAACTTTTATGTGTAATCCCCCAGAACATATAACAGTTCATGTTTAGGGCTGGTTCACTTTTCAGTTAACTTTAAGTATGTTAAAGAGTGGCTAATTCTAATTAATGTTGGTCTACATTTTTTCTTTTTTTATAGTTTTTGAATTATTTGCCTTCTTCTGACTCTTTCCAGCTTTCGAATGGGGTCTCTGACTCCATCTAAAAAAACGAATGCTCCGTAAGGCTACAAATGTTTTTCGAAAGGCTACAAATGTTATTACTCTTCTTTCTATTCAGACCTCTCCCATTCATATGCCGGTCTCTTATTCAAATCAATGCATGGTCACTAGGGTAATTTGGACCCTAGCAACCGGATTACCAAAATTGCAAACAGGAGAGCCGATCAATAAAAATCTAAATAACTCAAAATCCACAAATAATAAAAAATGAAAACCAATTGCAAATTGTCTCAGAATATCACTCTCTACATCATACTAAAAATGAACTCAAAGGTGAACAAACCCTTTAAGGGATTTCAATTTAACTTATAGTATGTTTTAGTGCTATTCTGAGACTGCAATTTTACAATTGGTTTTAATTTTTTATTGTTTGTGTTTTTTTGAGCTATTTTACTTTTTTTTCAGCAGCTCTCCAGTTTGGCATTTTAGCAGAAAATTACCCTAGCAACCAGGCAGTGGTTTATTTGAGAAACTAGAATATGAATAGGAGATGCCTGGATAAAATATAAGTAATAAGACGTTACAATGACAATAGAATTGCAGCCTCCAAGTGCAGTTGTTTTTTGTCTGATGAGGTCAGTGAAACCCGTTTGAAAGAGTCAGAAGAAGAAGAATGTGAATAATTCAAAAACTATCAATAATTTTAGAAAAAGTTGTTGGGAATTGACCATTATATAACATAATAAACGATCATTTAAAGTTAAACTGCCCCTTTAAATTCCTTTAAAATCAGTTAGTGCATTTGTATTATATTTGTGTGAGTTCAGGGGCCTTTCATGGGCTGATGTTCTACTGTATATATAATAATTACATATTAATCGTATGCCTGGAATATAATGTTCCAACAAAATGTGAATAGTGAATATGTTTATCGCCTCTCAGTGATTCATGACATACACCTGGTTCTTTCCTTCTCCGTTCCTTTGTGTTGTGGTTCTGGGGTTCAATAAAACAAAGGGCCGAGCGCTGGTTATTGCTGACGCTCAGCAGAGTCTGGGGTCGTGAAACAGAGAGGTTCTGTAGTCACCTTCACATCTGCTGCTTCGCTGTTTTCTTTTCTCCACTGGGAGCCAGAGGTGAGCTGGCCGCATTCCCAGATTCCATGAGACGTTCCGATAGAGCGACTTGTGTTCTTAATTTCTTTTCCTTTCTAGACAAAGAGCACTTGAAGGAAAAGGAAAGGCTGGAGAGGGAATTGGCAGCTCTGCGGACAACCAGCGAGGATCAGAGGAGACACATTGAAATCCTAGACCAGGCTCTGAATAATGCCCAGGCCAAGGTGATCAAACTGGAAGAGGAGGTGAGACTAGTCATGTTCAACTGCTGAAAGCTTTAAAACTTCACTTCCCTTCATAATAAAGTGCCCTTGGGGTTATTGTTGGTGCTACAGCAGCGCTGTTATCTCTTCTACACAATGTGGGACACCTACAAGAACCATTTGTATAAATGGGCGTTGACATATTGCTTGCCGCCACTAAGCATTTAAAGAGGCGGTTCACATTTAAATGAGAAAAAAAACCCTAAAAGTGAATATGGTTAAAAATGGCATATTTTATATGCTGAACTTATTGCACGAGGCTAAAGTGTCAGCTTGTCAATAGCAGCAATGATCCAGGACTTCAAACTTGTCACAGGGGGTCACCATCTTGGAAAGTGTCTGTGACACTCACATGCTCAGTGGGCTCTGATTGGCTGTTGAGAAGCTAAGCTTAGGGCTCGTCACTAATTATCCAGCAGAAAATGAGGTTGGTCTGTAATATAAGCTGATGCTACAGGGCTGATTATTAAATTCTGATGCTAATTGCACTGGTTTCTGTGCTGCCATGTAGTAATTATCTGTATTAATTACTAATCAGCCTTATATTGTGACATTTCTATTCTATGTGTACTGTATATTGTGAGTGGGTCCCTAAGCTCAGTAAGTGACAGCAGCACAGAGCATGTGCAGTGAATCAGCAGAAAAGAAGATGGGGAGCTACTGGGGCATCTTTGGAGACACAGATCTTTACTGCTAAATGTCTGTGGTTGCCTTGGGCTGGTACAGAAGCACAAAACATAATGTACAACATTTCTACCTACGTTTTTAGTTAAGCTTTAGTTCTCCTTAAAGTTAACTTTTAGTATGTTACAGAATGGTTAATTCTAAGCAACTTTTCAATTGGCCTTCGTTGTTTTCTTTTTTATAGGTTTTGAATTATTTGCCTTTTTATCCCAACTCTTTCCAGCTTTCAAGTGGGGGTCACTGACACCATCTAAAAAACAACTGTTCCATAAAGCTACAAATGTATTGTTATTGCTACTTTTTATTACTCGCCTTTCTATTCAGGCCTCTCCTATTCATATTCCAGCGTCTTATTCAAATCAATTCATGGTTGCTAGGGGAATTTGGACCCTAGCAACCAGATTGCTGAAATTGCAAACTGGAGAGCTGCTGAATAAAAAGCTAAATAACTCAAAAAAGACAAATAAAAAATAAAAACCAATTATAATTTGTCTCAGAACATCACTCTCTACAAAGGTTTATTCAAAGGTGATCCTTCAACCCCTTTAATCCCTTTAATAGTAGTGATAAATAAAATCTATGGTGAATGCTTCATCCAACAGACGTGTTGTTGCAGCCTGCCGACAGATATAAATATATAATATACCCATATAAATTGTAAGGAATGATACTTCACCTTTAAATTGAGTATGATGTAGACATTGATATCCTAAGACAATTTGCAATTGGTTGTCATGGTTTATAGATTTCTGTTATTTATCTTTCTGCTCAGCAGCTTTCAAGTTTGGTATTTCAGCTGGTTTCGGGTTGCTAGGGTTTTTATTTCTAGCAACCAGGCAGTGGTTTAAACAAGAGACAGGATTTTGACTATGAGAGGACCTCAATAGAAAGATAAACAATAAAGGGTAGCACTAACAACAACTTTGTAGCCTCACAGAGCAACAGTTTTTGCTGCCGGGGTCAGTGACCCCTATTTGAAAGCTGCAACGAGATTTGGATGGCAAATCATTTATAGAATATAAAAAATAAACAATGAAAACAAAGTGCAGAGTTGCTAAGAATAGGTCATTCTATAAAATATTAATAGTTAACATAAAGTTGAACACTAAGGGGACATAGTGTGAGAATTAAGGAGACATTTGCTGAAAAGCCCAGCTTGATTGTCAGTTAGGCTGAGATTTGCAGTTAATATGTATTTGCTGTTCTAGATATTCTTAGATCACCGATCAGTTTTCCTATATATGCACCCATTGGCGGATGAAAGTTGAACCAATGCCAAGGGAAAGTAAAAATAATGCTCAGGAGAATGTTCCTTTATCTTTGGTGGTTGAAGCTGACTGATGGGCGTTAAAGACCACTGGGGGTCTGTGAATTGCTAGCCATGCCCTGTTCCATCAGGATATTCCATATTCACCAACAATGGGCTTCACTTCATTTGTTTGTTTCCTTAGCTACGCAAGAAACAAGTTTATGTAGAAGAGGTGGAAAAACTGCAGCAAGCCCTGACCCAGCTACAGGCTGCGGGGGAGAAGCGAGAACAACTGGAGATGCGACTTCGTACCCGGCTAGAGAGAGAGTTGGAGTCGCTAAGGATGCAGCAGGTACTTGGATTCTCTGTATATCCATGTCATGATGGGGCTTTCCTGCCTATAACTATTGTTAGTTCTCGCCCATGAGCCATAGATTCCCTGGCACTGCAGCTCATGCCAACTGCCAACATTATATCGTAGGAGTATATAACATTATTATATATTGGGGAAGGTACCTTAGGTCTTGCCCATGAGCCATAGATTCCCTGGCACTTCAGCTGCCAGTTGGCTCATGCCATCTGCCAGCATTATTTTGTAGGAGTATATAACATTATTATATATTGGGGAAGGTACCTTGGGTCTCGCCCATTAGCCATAGATTCCCTGGCACTGCAGCTGGCAGTTGGCTCATGCCAAATGCCAGCATTATAGTGTAGGAGTATATAACATTGTATCAGTAATGTGCCCACTTCTAGTAACCCACAGCAGCCCACCACTTGGTTGTTTTCACACAGCTGCCTGCTGATTGGTGGCTTCGGATTGCTAGACATGTAGCAGATGTTCCCCTACATATATTATTTGAGTAGACCGTTTAAAAGGTATATCAAAGCAAAGTATTAAGCTGACCTTATCTGCTCATGTGGCAAGTGAATTATTTTTTTCTGATTTGGCCTCTCATGTGCCTGATCTGAATATTAAGCTCCTGGGCCAACGATTGGATGATAAAAAGGCAGAGAGAGACCTTGCAGATTTGGTCTTTGGCCATCAGGATTTTTCTAACCCACGGAGTAGATATCTGCCAGATAATCTTCCAGCAGGATGCAGGGTGGCCTCCTATATATATATGTGTTAATAAACTGTATGGTCTGGAGGGGCCAAGTCAGCAGTTTTTGAGTTAGTGAATCTGTTCAAAGGCAATAGCATATTCAGGCCCAGTGCTGCCCTAGGCACCGCACCTGCAAGCGTCCCCGCGTGACATCAGAGGATATGACATCATAACGCAACGCGAATGCATGTGACTTCACGGTGCTACGTTAGATGGAGCCCTATCCTCCACCTCTGCTGCAAGATTTAATAGGTAAATACTCCCCTGGCTGTAGGGGGTCAGTTATGGAGACCTGGGGAAGAAGTTCAAGAGCACTAAGGGCTTCTCATTCAGGCAGATCTTCTTCTCTGGGTCTGGCCAGCCCTGCCCCAATGTCCTTTACTTCTCCCAGGCTTAGGAATCTGAATGATGAGTTTAGGGGATCTGTAGGTGTCTCCCCAGCTAAAATGCAGGCAGCACTGTATTCAGGAGGCTGGGTGCTCAGAATCGGAGGGCAGAAACCTGCGGCCATTCAGGCAGGGTTTAAAGTGGAAAAAAAAAAACTATAAAATTATTATTGTAAACATGTATTTTTAGAGCGCCAACATATTCTGCAGCGCTGTAAAATAAATGAGTTTATACAAAGAAAATACAGAATGACATACATAGAGACCAGTAACCGATACAAAAGGCAATGAGGGCCCTAATAAGGTCTGTGCCAAATCCATACAGTAATTGCATATATATATATAGAGAAAGGTCCCACAGGGGACCGAAACGTCACGTTGGCTGTACTGCACATAAATAACCACATAAAGAATTTTTCACAGAAATCCCTGGAGTTGCTGGTCATTTGAACTTATATATATATATAAATATGAGCAGTCAAGAGTTGGACAGACAGAAATCTGAAGTTGGAATGACAGTTAATATATTTTTATAGGGTTGCAAATACAGTCCCTAAACTGATTTCTGTACTGGGGATAATCTCGATTGGTCTTGGTACAGCCCATGCCAAAAAATTCTGCTTTTCAGAGAGAAAAAAGGGGGGAGTAGAGATGTTAAGCGTAACCTAAAACCAACATTAAGTGCTGAGGAATAACTGGGTTTCTATGGCAACCACAGTGCAGTTATATTTAGAAGGAAATAATCTGTAGCAAGCTAAGGATTTGGGAATGGAGCTATTAGTCAAATGAAGCTGCATCTGAAAGTCTGTTGTTTCTCTTCTACCCAAGCGGTGCCGTGCTGGTTCAGTATACTGGATACGGGTTGGTTACAGCAAACTTTTTTTAAAGGGGTAGTTCACCTTTAAGTGAACTTTAAAAGTATGATGTAGAGAGTGATATTCTTAGACAATTTGCAATTTGTCTTATTTTTTTATTATTTGTGGTTTTTGAGTTCTTTAGCTTTTTGTTCAGCAGCTCCAAATTCCCCTAGCAACCATGCATTAATTAGAATAAGAGACTGGAATATGAATAGGAGAGGCCTGAATAGAAAGATAAGTAGTAAAAAGTATCGATAACTATTAATTTGTAGCCTTACAGAGCATGTGATTTTTTTAGATGGGGTCAGTGACCCCAGTCTGAGAGCTGGAATATGTCAGAAGAATAATTTTAAAAAAATATACAAAAAAGAATAAATGAAGGCCAATTGATCATTTTCTTAGAATTTGGCATTCTATAACATACTAAGGGGGTTATTTACTAAAATCTGAATTTATAAAAACCACAACCAAACTCCCTTGCCCTTTTTTAGCTAATTTATTAATAAAAATCAGATCATGGAAAAATTTGATAAAATGGAACGAAAACTCACTTTCACAAATTGCTCAAATTTTTTGACTTCTTTTCCCGAATCACTTGGAATTTTTGGGGATTTAGCCCGAAAACTCAGAAAAATTTCACATTGAGAAAGTTGCTTATACAGGACCTCGACAGGTCTGAGATGGCGAATTGTCATATTCGTTTTTTTTTTGCAGCATCGGAATATAATAAATCTCGAAAAATGTGAGTTTTTTTTCCTTAAAAAAGAAGCTCAAAATGTGACTAAAAAATTTTAGTTTTCTAGCGAAAAAAACGCAAATTTTGGAATTTCAAAAAAAAAACCCTTAAAGTTAATTTAAAGGTGAATCACCTGTTTAAAGGAAAACCTAAGCATATTTTATTTACTGAAGGTGCAGCAGCCCTATAACAGTAAGTTGTCCACAGCAGCTCCCCAATCTTGGCTAATAAAGCCCAGGTTTTTAGGCAGCTGCTCTATCTTAATTAGTTTTCATCATTTTTATTGGGTTTTCCAACGCATACAAGAATTTATGTTTTAACAGATCATGTTAAGCACAATAAGATTACATAAATACATATGCTTATGCAGATCACATCACTAGAATATACAGTATAATTAATATATAAATATAAGCCCGATAACTACAATAAAAAGAAAAATGAGCCAATAGACCCATAAATGAATATTCAATAACCAGACCAACACAAAACCAAAACCTCAGATTGTGGAATTAGAAAGTTTTATGATGATACAGAGCCACAAATATTGCTCAAAAATGAAATAAGTTAAATCTGTAACAACTCCAACATTTTAGGATCTACTTGATTGAAATAAAGAGACCAATTCTGAATAAATCTGAGTTTAGGGTGAGGTTCCTCTGATTTCAGTTTTATGGCCTCATTGCAGCATAGCTGGTTTAATTGTGCTAAAATTTCTTTTATGGAAAATTCAGAACAAAAAGATGGCCTTTTTACTCAAATTCAAATTTTAACTAAATTCCTTTGGATTTCTTCCCCTCTCCCGTATCAGCGGCAGACAAACTGTCAGACATCCGGCAGCCCAGAGTACAATGCCCCCATGCTGATGGATCTGCTGCACAAGAAGGAAGAGACTATCTTAGCCCTGGAAGCTGATATGACTAAGTGGGAGCAGAAGTATTTGGAGGAGAGCGCCATGAGACATTTCGCTATGGATGCCGCAGCCACAGCAGCTGCTCACAGGTAAAAGACACTAGAGGCATATGGTTTTACACTGATCACTTATGGGTTTTGGAAATGGGGGAACACAATAAAAGTCACCCTCATGAGCCTGCTGTAGGCTACCAGGATACTCACTCAATAGGCCCAGTTTGGCCGCAAACATAGTAGGTGCCCTTTAAATGGGTTGTTCACCTTCACTACACTTTTTTCAGTGCAGTTGTTTTCAGATTGCTCACCATAAACAAAGACTTTTTTCAATTACATTCCATCTTTTATTTTTACCGTTCTCCCAAAATGTAAGTTTAAAGGGGAACTCCGGCTTCCAAACCAAAATTGATAAAGAGGCCCCACATAACACAGAAACCCCTGATATATTCATCACAGTTATCGGTTAATTCAAAAAGTATGAATACATGTCATTTCCTAGGCTGAAATCCAGCTGTTTAACAGTTCTTCTCTTTCTGCATCATATGAAATCCTGGCAGGGAAGGAGGGACTAAACACTGATGTTACAAATTGTAACAACTTCTCCACAGTTTACAGACAGCATGCAGGAACTACATAACCCACAATGCATTGCACTGCGATGTTCTGTTCCTCTTTGAAATCACGTGTGCAGGGAATTGTGGGGGTTGGAGGATGCAGGCTAAGGACACATGGCTGTTGATACAAAGTAACAGTAGTCAGACAGCTCAGCAAAGTAGTCAGACAGATCAGCAGGAGAGCAGGGGGCTAGGCTTAGAGAACTGTCAGAAACCATTATAAATCATGAAAGCTCTGCATATTTTTTAATTGATGCTTATTGCAAAGTTGCTTGAAATTATGTTTACTTTTCAAAAAGCTTATGTTAGGTTTGTGTGGAGTTTCCCCTTTAATGTTTGGGTCTCTGCCGTTTCAGTCTGGCAGCTCAGTGATCCAGGAGCATCTGAACGGTTACAATTTTGCAACATTTAGTTGATACATTTCTCAGCAGCATCTCTGGAGTATTAGCAACTATTGTATCAATTCTAACAGCTGCCTGTAATGAAACCCAGAGATTCTGCTCAGCAGGGACAAAGATAAGAAATGGATCAACTAAATATATCAATTTGGAACGGTTAACAAGTCGGCGATCCCTCCCCCCAGGACTGCTTTAGGGCAGGGGCACACGGGCAGATTCTGGGATATTTAGTCGCCTGGCAACTAATGGCCTCTTCTGCAGGGCGACAATCTCCCAAACTGCCTTCCCCCTGCCATCCGCCTGCTAAACTGAAAAATCACCTGCGCCAATACACTCACGGCAATTTGATTTCCGAATTCGCGCAGCTTCGGAATTCGAAGCGCCATGAGTGCCATCGCGCTGGCGTTTTCTCTTTATGGCAGGGGGAAGGCAGTTCGGGGAGATTGTTGCCCCAAAGAAGAGGCGATTATTCGCCAGGCGACTAAATCTCCCCAAATCTGCCCGTGTGCCCCTGCCCTTAGAAGGTGAAAAATGTAACTTTTCACTTCAACTTTAGAAAAATGGTCACACATAGAAAGTAATTGGAAAAAGTCATTACTTCTGGTGAACAATCTGAAAACAACTAAACTGAAAAAAGTGTTAGAAGGTGAACAACCCCTTTAACAGTTTTGCCTAATGTATTTTCAGGAACCCAACCAGCTCCCTACACCATTCATGGATGCCATTATAAGAGGGTCCATTGCTGCTGTCCAACCCCTTTTACTCTGGACCTATTATATCCTACCAAACCTTTATACCCCTTTATTCCAGGGACACGACCATTATAAACCACTCACGGAGCGGCAGCCACAATGATAGTTCACTGGAGGTGCGGACGTGGCAGGAGGAAGAAGAGATCATTCAGGCCAACCGGAAATTCCAAGATATGGAGCACACGTAAGGTCCAGCTGTCCCTAATACAACAGAGTAGATATATCCATATTCCTAGCACTCATTGAAGGGGGTTGGTTACCTTTAAATTAACTTTTAGTATGATGAAGAGAGTGATAGTCTAAAACAATTTGCAATTGGTCTTCATGTTGTATTATTTGTAGTTTATTTAGCTTTTTATTCAGCAGCTCTCCGGTTTGCAATTTCAGCAATCTGGTTGCCAGGGTCCAAATTACCCTAGCAACCATGCATTGATTTGAATTAGAGACTGGATAATGGATAAGAGAGGCCTGAATAGAAAGATGAGTAATAAAGAGTAGCAATCACTATACATTTGGAGCCTTACAGAGCATTTGTTTTAGATGGGGGTCAGCAACCCACATTTGAAAGCTGGAAAGAGTCAGAAGAAGAAGGCAAATAAATCAAAAACTATAAATAAAAGACAAAAGTTGCTTAGAAGGAGCCATTCTATAACTTACTAAAAGTTGAATTTAAAGGTTCATTTGATGGGAATGTTATGGTTGGATACAAGGTTGTGTCCTAGAACTGACACTTTCCTGCATCTCTCTGTACAGTACAGTATTGAGCCCCTGCTAAGCACTGTACCTCTCCCAGCCCCCCTCGGGCAGCCTGAAAAAAAATGGCTAATGGAGTGTAATTGGCTCCCAGCGTTTCGGTAATGACCCGAGTGGGATTAAACAAATGACTTCATCGAGAGGCGAGGGAACTGCTCAGCTCATGTATCAAATGACTGACTTTATTGAATTTTCCTGATGAACTGCAAATAAACCTCCGCGCGGTGAATGGGGGAAAATGGCACCGACTGGCAAATGCTGCTTTTTTTTTTTTAGAAATTCATTTTTGCTAGAGTTTGTTCACCCTTAAATTAACTTTTAGTATGATGTAGAGGATGATATTCTGAGACAATTTGCAATTGGTTTTCATTTTTTCTTATTTGTGGTTTTTGAGTTATTTAGCTTTTTATTCAGCAGCTCTCCAGTTTGCAGTTTCAGCTGTCTGGTTGCTAGGGTCCAAATTACCCTAGCAACCATGCATTGATTTGAATACTGGAATATGAATAGCAGAGGCCTGACTAGGAAGATGAGTACAGGAATGGAATCCATTATCGGAAAACCCGTTATCCAGAAAGTTCCAAATTACGGAATGGCCATCTCCCATAGACTCAATTTTATCCAAATAATCCAAATTTTTAAAAATGATTTCCTTTTTCTCTGTAATAATAAAACAGTAGCTTGTACTTGATCCCAACTAAGATATAATTAATCCTTATTGGAAGCAAAACCAGCCTATTGGGTTTATTTAATGTTTATATGATTTTCTAGTAGATTTAAGGCATGAAGAGCAAAAATGATGCAAAAATGCCAATAACTGCACCACTATAAATCAATAACAAATATCAGGAACAATAGTATTGGGAGGAGAAAATATACTCACAGTTCAGCCCAGTCCATGGGTGCATAACATGTGACAATGGGCAAAAAATTTAGTTTTTCTCCAAAAAGTAAAGACGAAAATATGATAACAAATTTAAGCCATTTATTAGGACATACAGATGAAGGCCTTCATCTGTGTGTCCTAATAAATTACTTGAATTTGTTATCACATGTTTGGCCGTTGTCAGGTGTGTAAGGTATAAAGATCCAAATTACGGAAAGATCCGTTATCCAGAAAAAACTCCATGGTGCTGCGCATTCTGGATGACAGGTTCCCTGCCTTTAATAATAGTAGCAATAACAATACATGTGTAGCCTTACAGCGCATGTGTTTTTTCTAGATATACAATACTCAAGTGCAGCCACATTGCACCAGGCAAGTAATAGCTGCTCAACAAACACCCAGGCTTCCAAAATTATCACCTCATCCCCGGCCTTTGCCCTCTCAGTACCCTCCTCCTCTTCTTGAAGTAACAGCACCTGGTCCTTCATAAGGATTAATATCTAGTGGGAAGTTGCTGAGAGGAATATTAATCTTACAGGATATTCTGTTACATGGAGGCAGGGGGTGATTAAAGGGGAACTATCACAAAAATGAAAATTTAATATAAGCTTCATCATACTGAAATAAGAAATTTTCTAAATACAATCAGTTAAATATTTTGTGTTGTTTCTGAAATAATCAAGTTTATTATCACTATTCCTCTCTCAGCATCTGTTTCTCTTCATTCTGTCTTCATGCAGCAACTGGGTGTCAGATATTCATTGACAGTTAGATCCAATATGTCTTATAGGGGGGCTCCTTTTGCCTATAAGATGTATTAGAGCTCACTCTATTAAAATCACCGGACATCATGTCTCTCTACATGCAGGATTTGTGCAAAAGGCAGTTATTTTGTTAGATTTTGTTTGTACTGGAATCAGTTATTTGAATGAGCTCTAGTTCATCTGCTAGGAAAGGAAGCTCCCCTATAAGATAAATTGGATCTAAAGCTGGACATAGATTTTTAAAAAATCAGATCCTCATCGTGAGACCATGATCTTCTAGAAACGATCGTACGAATTTACCATCAACTAAAAAGACCAATTTGCCAGGAAAACAAAGGGGAGCTGCCTGCTTGGCCCTGCAAACATAGATAGATTGCACTGGGACCGACAAAGATTTTTTGACCTGGCCGATCAATTTCCTGACAGATGTCAGCGGAAAAATCATAAGATGTACGATCGTTCGAATCCCACTAACCGCACGATAATTTAAAAGGATTGGTCAGGCTTCCCTAAAATTGGTCGTTCGGCAAGAAGAATCGTCGCGTCTATGGGGAGTTAACGGTAAATGAATATCTGACCCCCAACTGCTGCATGAAGAGATAATGAAGAGAAACTGATGCGAGAGGGATAGTGATAATAAACTTGATTATTTCAGAAACAATACAGAATACGTACATTATTGTATTTAGAAAGTTTCTTATTTCAGTATGATGAAGCTTATATTACATTTTCATTTTTGCGATAGTTCCCCTTTAAACCCAGCATCCCTTTAACCAAAAAACATGTTTCTTTTCCGGGAATTCCAGCCTGCAATAAACAAGATAAACCTAATTAATATTTCATATCTTCCCACCCAGCATTCAGCATGGGAACAGGCCGCATACCTTTACCAGCAAATATGTTTGGTCCCTGACCTTTAAATAGCGGATGCTGTGTGACAGCGGATACTGTAGCTACACGCCAGCACATATTCCGGGAGTTAAGCATTCCGTACGGAGGATTTCCAGTAGCGAAGCTATTTTCATACTCGTATATATATGCGTGTGTGTGTATATAAAGCCCCCGCAGTTCCCAGCATCCTCAGCAATAACTGATTCCGGTGTTTAACATTATAATATCTGCAGCTGATGAGATTCTGGGAATTGTAGTTCCACAATGGCTGGAGGGAAGCAAGTAGGCCATGCTTGGTATGAGGTCTGATTTCTATATGCAGTCCCTGTATAGAATTATACAGCTGTGGTAAATGTTGCCAATTCATTCCATGCAGTAATCTATAGCAACCAGTCAGGTATTTCCTTTCTTTATTCTAACTGCCCTAGAGAGAATAAAGCTTATTGCTGATTGGTTGTTTTTGGCTACTGGGCTAAAGCAGATTTGTACACTGCCATTTTTATAAGCTTATTGACACACTGTGATCATGATAAGGAACTAACACCACAAAGTTGAATATGCACTATGGGAGACCTTTAGTTGGTGCAGCGATTAGCACCTATGAATACTGTTCAGCATTTCTACCTATTGGCATTTTAGTAGCACTCCAGCCCTTAATAGTTAATAGTTTTGCCTGTGCGTCCTTAAGCAGAATCCAAACACCAATAGCAATGTAATATTAATTATTAATTCATATCTTCAGTGGTTTCCAAATGTTAGCAGTTTTATACTACCAATACCAGGCTTTTTGATTAGTAGCTCTCTTTTCATAAGCAACCCTACGCTGAAGTGTCTATGCCCAGTCAGATAGAAATGCTAACACAGCAGCTCTAAAAGAGAACTACTTAGCCAAAAGCCTGGTATCAGCAGTATAAAACTGCTAATAGCTCAGATGATTGTTTTCTCCTAAGAATTCTCAAGTATTGTCTATATATATATATATATATATATATCTCTATATATATATATATATATATATATATATATATATATCGCTGGCAAATATGCCGGCGCCCTAAAAATCCATGTTAATAATAATATTATAATATATAAATATATATATATATATATATATATATATATATATATATATTATGCTGTTCCGCTTATATAAAAATGATGGGGCAATTGCTCTTCATTTGCTTTCGAACTCTTTGCTTCCATGAACACTGAAAGCAGCCATATCATATCCTAATTATATAATTTATCGGGCTGAATTTCCTTCCGACAGGATCAAAAATCTGCATGCGAAAATAATTGAGCAGGATGCTATGATTAAAGTGCTCCATCAGCGCTCACGGAAGGATCCGGTGAAAAATGACAGTTCCAGTTTACGCCCGGCCCGCTCCGTACCTTCCATAGCCGCTGTGACTCTGGCGATCGCAAGTACCGGAGTCCATTCGAGGCAGACATCGCTGAGCAGCAATCAGGCGGCCGAGGAGAAGAAGGAAGAGAAAGCCCGCAAGGGAAGTATAGGTAAGCTCCTCAACCTTATTGTTGGTTAGAAATCTTACCCCTGATTATTGCCTCTCGAGCACCTCATTGCTTGTTGCCCCCTTAGATGTTACTCCTGATGCCCTCATAGTAGTTGAGTCTTGGCTAGACTAGTAGTAATACACTAGGTTATAGAAAAAGAGAAGCCTCTGTAGACGTTTTGGTTGCTTGGCTACCCCACTGCTAGTTATATCAATGATAGGGCTGTTGTTAACTACTTGGCTTCCTAACAGTAGAGAAGAACGCATCTACCATGATAGTTACTGCAGGTCAAGCTCCATTGCTTTTGTATTCCACCAATCAGTATTTTGCCTCTGTGGTTCTTCTGGAGCAGTGCAAGCGAGTTCTTATGTTAGTGGGTGCATGGTCAGAAGGCAAATGTTGTAGGCAAAGCATTGGCAGGTATTTATTTAACAAAAATATCCCGTGAACTACTTATTGTAAAAAGTTAAAATTTTTATTAAAAATATTAAAAATAGTACATACTAACCCCATATAACTGACCCTACGTGTTTCTACCCTCCGGTACTTAGTCATAGGTGTCCTTGGCAGTATCAAATAAGTTCTGGGAACTGGGCCAAAATCCTGGAACTCTATTGCCCTGTGCCAAATTAGACTACCCCTCATTAAGGACATTTTTTCTTCTGTATTAAAGCATTGGCAGCAACAATCTCCTAAATTGGCTTATTGCGGTTACTTTGCAACCGGTGTGTGCTCATAATGCATCGGGTTATAAAGCTAGCCCTCACCTTAGCTATATTCTGTATCTTGATCTGTCTATTTCTCATTTGTAGGTCTGCATCAGGGCAAGGACCACCGTGAAATCCCATCTCCTTCCTTGCTGCTTCCCCTGCCATCTTTGTTTATGCCTCCCCCAACACCACCAGTGACCGCGTCCCATGCCAAAACAGGCAGCAAAGACAACAGCACCCAGACGGACAAGAACCCTGAGCTGTTCTGGCCAAACACTGCTTCGTTCCCAGGCAGGGGTCGGATAAACATGACTCCCTCAAGCAGCCCCTTGCTACGGCACACTGCCAACAAAGCATATGAGAAGCCAGGTAAGCATGGAAATGGCAAGAGTGGAATCCATGTAGAAATGAAGACAGTAGGCTTCATTAATGTTACCAAGGCTGGTCTCTCCATATGACTTTGATTGGGCAGGTGACTGGCAAAGAGGGGTACTACATGGTGAAAGTTAAATAATTCCTGAGTAGGGTAACTTTATCTGAAAAACCCAGTGGTAGCACAAAACGTTGGCACTACCATGATAAGACAAACTGGGCAGGGAACACTATAGCAGTCGGGAAATCATTGTCAGTTTGGCAATAGGAAGTGCTCAGATTTGCCACTGGGCCCTAGAAATTTTATAGGCCCACTTTGCTTGAGGTTATAGCAATTATTATTATATATTACTGAAGAGGGACAGGGAGGAAGCCATTGTCAGGAGCCCATCATGGACTTTTTGCACCAGTTCCAAAGATAACGTGGCGGTCTGTATTGACGGCTCTAAGAAATAAGAAATTGGTGTGGAAATGTTCATCCCATTGCCCTAGATTAGTAGTCCCCAAACTGTGGGGCTGCCCCTGTAGGGTGACATGGAGCAGAAGAGGTGGGGCGATGCTCAACCTGAAGGCCACCTAAAATGAGATTCGGGAATAATTCCTATTGTTCTTTTAGATACCCCTGAAAGCTCAGCTTTCATCCCATTGCCCTAGATCCTTGGTTCCCAAACTGTGGGGCTGGTTGCCCTGGGGGTGACATGGAGCAGTGGCAGTGGGGGGTTCTCAGCCTGGAAGCCACTTTCAGGCTTGAAGATCTTATGGTGATATGTGTGGTGAATACTTATCTTCTGTCTTAGGTATTCTTGGAACCAATGTTTTCTCCAAGGGGGCTTAAACCAAAAAAGTTGCCCTCTATAAATGTCATTTTGGTTGGATGAAGCTTATTAATTGCTTAGGACTATCTAGTACAGATATGGGAAATAGTCTAATGATCTTCTCATCTTGTTGATTTCTCCCAGATAATTCCCCTGTTCTTGGAAAGACTCCCGATCACAGGGGGCGAGCCGGCAACACTGCCCACAAAAACGACTTCCCAGAAGCGGAAAACACAATGGAAGTCCTTATTTAAAGACATTTATTGTACAGAAGCCCTCTCCCCTAATGACAGTGCCCTACGAACAAGCCGTGTTGGAGACAGCTAACGGGAAGGTCATGGTTTGGCAAGTGGAAAAAAGAGATGGTGGAAAATGAAAAGAAACAGGCGGTAGCCACAAGTTTTCGTTTGAAAGGCCTTGGTATGTCATTGGCTGGAGTCATGGAGAAGGCAAAGACTTATCCCCATTGTATGGGTTTTAATAATTTGCATGACATTTTATATTTCTGTCCTGCAGCTACATTTCACATTTGTATTGAGTTGCCCATTAAATAAGGCACGACAGCCTTTGACTTAAAAAACAGTCATTGTCTCGCTCACTCTTACTTTGATTGGTTAGTACCTTGCCCAGTGTCAGAACGCTCCTCTTGAGGGTCCACCCAAGAACCTGACACCCAAGGGTTGCTGGGAAAGTGTTGGTATTGGTGACATTTGCTTGACTGACCCTATAGGTCACTGGTTCGCTAATCTGAATTTTGGAGCAGTGGTGGTAAGAAAGGGGGGCTCAGCCTAAAATCCCCATAACTTCTTCTTTTAGGGGTTCACCTTTATCTTCCTGCCTCTTGTTTAAGTAGGCCAGTTTGGTGGCTCTCAGCAAGGGTTTTTGGGTGTATAAACTCTTGTTCTCTTTTAAGCTGCTTGTATTGGGGGGGGGGGCAATATTACCTGCCAACTTGGCCAAGTCCATAGCCTAAAAAACAATTATTACTCAGCTGCTGCAGTCTATAAAGGCCTGTCAAAAAAAGGGCCAAAAGATACTGGAATATAGCCCCCAACTCAAAAGGGCACCCAAGTCAAAAATCCAAAGATATATTCCAAATCATTCTCTCAAAGTTAAAAAGTCACTCTTTATTCAGCATAAATATTAAAAAGTAGGCATACAGACCAATTGATACTCCACCTTACGCGTTTCGCACCCACAGGCACTTATTCATAGGCAATTTAATATTTAATAATATTTATGCTAAATAAAGAGTGACTTTTTAACTTTGAGAGAATGATTTGGAATATATCTTTGGATTTTCAAGTCCATAGCCTACCAGGCCAAACTATCAAATCCATAGCCTACCGGGCCAAACTATCAAATCAGCCATATTTGACCCACAATGTCTAAACCATGATTGTGCCAATGGAACAGACCAATTAGGGTTTTACCATCTTAGAACAGGAATACAGCTCTCACTACTTCCTGAGTAATAACAAAAAAAACAATAGACTGGAGAAGGTATCGCATGTCTCTGGCTGACCAATGAGAGCAAAGAGATGGCCATGACATCACAGTTCCCACCTGGGTGCTCGGTTGTATTGAGAGGTACGTATGTGTGTGTATATATTTAGGAAGAGCGAACACAGGAATTTTCCTCTGAGGGTTCCCCCCTAATACTGGTCTCGCTCCAGTGCATTTCTCATTTAGTAACTTCTTTACTGCAGAGGGATTAAAGGGAAAGAAATTCTTTTGATATATCGAGTTACTTCAAATTTAGCAAAAACGTGCGGCCTTGGGTTATTCAGCGCAACTTTTCAAAATAAAATTACATGTTGTTGATGATTTAAAGGCTATTTTCAATTGTAATTGCTATAGAAAGCGGCATCTGTCTGCCCTTTGTTATTCTCTGCACTGCTGGTTCTGACTCCATGTGCCATTGAAACTATATAGCAGTAGCCTTCTCTCCTTTGGTACCCACAATGCCTTGCATGTTCCGTGATCAACAGACGTGACTTGTGTTTACCAATATTGATTCAGCAACCCAAAGCTGCTAAAGGACATGTAGGAGGGCACATGGTACAATCTAGCTGGGATTATGGGCAGGGGAGGCTGAGATCCTGGTAGGTTGTGGGTTTAAAATATTTGGTGAGCATACAAGGTCACAGCAGTGAATAAGCACCAGATGAAGGCCACCAAGGCAGATTAAAGGCACTATGGAGGTTATGCAATAAGAGGAACTTATTTTGCCCAGGAGCAGTACCGGTAACCCATAGTAACCAATCAGCAGGTAGAATTTACCAATCACCTTATTGGTTGATATGTGTTACTACTCCTGGGCAAACCTTAGTGTCTTTTATTACATATGGGGGTATAAGACTAGAATGTTCCTCAACAATGAGCTGTCCCTATGCGACATCAGCCCTAAACTGGTATTGCTCTAAGCAGCAGTGGAATGCACATACTGACCCCTGGTGGCAGACTTATAGTAATGCAGCCTGTTTGTGCAAACAATAAAATGTGTATATGTATATATATATATATATATATATATATATATATCATAAATATATATATCATAAAAAATATATATTATATAATAAATATATATATATATATATATATATAATATATATACACACTTTGGCCCTGGTGGCAGACTTATAGTAATGCAGCCTGTTTGTGCAAACAATAAAATGTGTATATGTATATATATATATATATATATATATATATATATATATATATATATATATATATCATAAATATATATATCATAAAAAATATATATTATATAATAAATATATATATATATATATATATATATATAATATATATACACACTTTGGGAAAGCCTCTTTGCATGATCAGCATCCTCATTTACCTTGATACTTCCACCATTCTCCTACAGCTGGAGAGTAAAAATTGAGATATGCTTTTCCCTAAGGGGCCCCTGTGATGCTGAGGGCCCAATGCAGAATCTTTCTGTCCCTACCCTGATAGTTGCAGGCCAGAGCAGTGCAGGGTGGCTGCTGGGAATGGCAAGATTGCTGCTGAGTGCAGTAGATGAAAGAGTCCTGGCATAGCTGCATAGCATTCATACAAGTGAGGGTTCAGGCAGCTGTCAGTGATAAAGTCACGGGAAGTGTCCCCAACTGCACAGGGGACGGATAATGTTTCCCAGGCTCAGCCAGCTGTACTAGTGAGGCACTGAGCTCTGCTTTCCCTGCCGTTTGTACTCAAGTAATTACAGGCCACTTGGCTTGACAATGCGCCGACTTTCGAGTTATCTTGCAAATACATTGTTTCTCTCAGTGAGCCCAAGTCATAGCAAGAGACGTAAAAGTATTTGTAAAGGACACAGCCAACCAACAGCCCTCTGCAGCTTTATTTAAACTACAACACCCAGAATCCACCACTAGCCTTTAGCTGCTTGCAGTTGTCATTCAGCCTCTGCTGAGAACACACGATGGCTGCTACTTGGAGCATAGATGCATTAACACTGGAGTTCATACTATCCTTCTGCCACCTACTAACACTTGGATAATTTGGTCCTTGAACCCCAGATATTGGCCATGTGCTGCATCATCAGTCCTGGACTGGGAATCCATAAGATCCCCAACTCTAGACTCCAAGAATCACCCCTTGTGCCTAATGGTGACTGCAACAGACCCCTCTATGTATAGTTCATGTTGGGGTAGGGGGGCTGATAGAAATGCTAATAATAAAGTTATGGGGAAGATACAGACATACAGCCATTTGCCTGCATCATATTAGTCAGAGGTGCAATATGCCTGTGCCGTTGGACACTTTAGGGGGGTTATTTATTAAAAGGTCGAGTTGATTTTTACCACGAGTTTTGGAGGGTATTTTTTAGTCAAAACTCAAATTTTCAGGTAAAAAACAAACAAACATATTTTTTTGGGTTTTTATAAAACTTTAATAATAGCTGGAAATAGCTCAAACCTGAAAATACTCCAGCTAAACCCTGTCCAGGTCATGTAGAAGTCAATGGAAGAGGTCCCTTCAACCATTTAAAAATGTTTGTAGCCTTCATGATGTTTGGATTTCGCTTGAAAACAAGATTAATTCTAGTGATTCTAGTTGTTTTTTGGCGGAAACTCAATAAATTCGAGTTTTCGGGTTGTTGAGCCTGACTTCACTGATTTATGTTTTTTCTAGGGATGCACCGAATCCAGGATTCGGTTCGGGATTCGGCCAGGATTCGGCCTTTTTCAGCAGGATTCGGATTCGGCTGAATCCTTCTGTCCGGCCGAACCGAATCTGAATCCTAATTTGCATATGCAAATTAGGGGCGGGGTTGGAAATTGCGTGACTTTTTGTCAGAAAACAAGGAAGTAAAAAATGTTTTCCCCTTCCCACCCCTAATTTGCATAAAGCGTTTGGATTCGGTTCAATATTCGGCTGAATCCTTCGTGAAGGATTCGGGGGTTCGGTGCATCCCTAGTTTTTTCCCATTTACGCTTTTTCTTAAATCGCAAGACATTTGAGGTGTTCATTTGAGGAGTTCATTCGAGCTATAAAAAACTCACAAAACTCTAAAATGCAACCTTTGATAAATAACCTTTAATAAAAGGTTCCATCAAACCTGATTTTTGTGGACTTGAGGGTTGCAAGAGGAAATAAATATAAAATATTGCATTGGGTAGAGCTCAGATAATGAGTAGAGGAGAGAATTCCTGGATCAGGATTAAAGAGAGCCCATGAATGCAAGTTATGAGCACAATGAAGATGGAGTAAGCATGGGACTAGCACATTCCAACCAGGCAGCAACTGTTCACCAGTAAAACACGGTAAGACATTACTTACATGTTTCACTCTAAGAGCAAATATATATATTAGTAAATGAAATGTATTCAAACTGTTTCATTATCCAAACACACATCTAAAGCTGGGGGTTTCATTGTTGGCCCTCTATGTCTACAGGCATAGACATGGAACATGGAAAAAGATATGAATGGCAGGAGTTCATCATACCATTGTCCTCCAGTACAAAACTATCAAGAACAACCCCACACGGAAGCCACAGATACCGAACCAAAGTTTCTTGCATTAGCAGCAAATCCTATTTTGTAGTTAGGAAGACTTCATACCTAACGCTTTGGATCTTCTTTCATTTTAGGCCAATGATAGTTTGGTTCATTTTTGGGTAGGAATACATTTGAAACATATCCAATAAGGACACCACAAAAATACTGGAAAGCAGAGGAAGACTGGAGAACTCTTCAAACCCTGTTCTTTTTGATGAGGACACATCTACATTAGAGTGACACCCAAATGTATGAGGAGATAACCAGGTCGCTGCTTGATACACGACTTTAAAAAGATGAGCCCATCCACTGGCCAAACCAGGACCCTTACAGTTGAGTGTGCCCTAATGAATTGTGAAGCTGGGGTTTTTGCAATAGGCTGTCCTAATTCAAAAATAATAAAGTGGTTTTGGAAGCTGATGAGCCCTTCTTAGCCGATGACAAATAGCTTGTCCAAGCTTCTGATCTCCTTGGTAGTTTCCACATCTGACTAGATCCAGACAATGCAGTCTGACCTCCATCTCTGATGTTGAGTTAGCCATAAATAAAGGAAGACGCTAGTTTTATTTGAAATCATCACTTTATCAGGAAGAAAAATACTGGAGTTGAGAAATGCAAGGTTGAGGGATCCAGGTTGGAGCTTAGCCACCCTATAGGATTAGATGTCAAAAAGATAATTATGGTTTGGGTTCAAAGGGAGAGTAAGTTAAAGCATCCAAAACCATTGATAAATCCTATTTGTAGAAACACTGACCTCTTTGAGGGACATCACATATTCTGTTCACGGCTCTGAAAAATCTCATAACTAATGGGTGCATCTGGTTGATGGCTCGAATTTTCATTATTCTAGGACCAAAGCCCCTTTCTCGAGCAGACTGATAGACTCCTAGAATTTGGGGCTATTGAGAGATACCACTTCTACCTTATTTGATTTCCACCAACTCTGGAATATATGTATAGACTTTTCTTAAAGACAGAAATTGGCTATAATATTAGTCCATTGTTTTGTATCTATATATGCTCCCACAACCTTGGATCCATTTGGCTCTTTTTCCTGTCCAAACAGCAACTGTCAGATTCTAGTGGACTGAAGAACAGCTTCTCCCTAGCCTTACAGGGGTTTGCTGTAATTCCCTACATTCACTTTTAGTATGACCAGACAATTTGCAATTGGTTTTCATTTTTTATTATTTGTGGCTTTTGAGTTATTTAGTAGTGATGGGCGAATTTATTCGCCAGGCGCGAATTCGCGGCGAATTTGCGCGATTCGCCGTCGGTGAATAAATTTGCAAAACGGCCGCGAAAATTCGCGGAAAAAATTCGCCGGCGTCAAAATTTTTTTTCCGAAAAAACGGACGCCGGTGTCAAAAACGGGCGCCGGCGTCGAAAAAACGGGTGCCGGCGTCAAAAACGGGTGCCGGCGTCAAAAACGAGACGCCGGCGCAGTTTCGCGAATTTTTCGCCGTTTCCGCGCGAAATTCGCAAATTTTTCGGCGAAGCGAAACTGCACAAATTCGCCCATCACTATTATTTAGCTTTTCATTTAGCAGATCTCCAGTTACCAATTTCAGTTATCTGGTTGTTATGGTCCAAATTGCCTTAGCAACCATGCACTGATTTGAGTGGAATATAAATAGGAGAGGACCTGAAATGAAAGCTAAGTAATGAAAAGTAGCAATAACAATACATGTGTAGCCTTACAGAACAGTTGTTTTGAAGATGTGGTCAGTGACCCCCATGTATAAGCTGGAAAGAATCAGAAGAAGAAGGCAAATAAATTAAAAAGTATAAAAAAGAAAAAAAGCAAGGGCATTTGCAAAGTTGCTTAGAATTATCCAATCTATTGCATGCTAAAAGTTAACTTAAAGGTGAACCACCCCTTTAAGCTTATTTTTTACACAGATTAACTCTTTGAATCCATTTTTGGGGGGTCTTACTGACCCTTGGGAGGCAGGAACATTAATTAGAAGCAGTCCCAGATCCTGACAGCAAGGATAAAAGTGCCAACTACTAGTAACTTAAAGTGGACCTGTCACCCAGACACAAAAATCTGTAAAATGAAAGTCCTTTTCAAATTAAACATGAAATCCAATTTCTATTTTGTATTAAAGCATTCATAGCTGTTGTAAGCTCATTTAAAAATCTCTCTTGGGCCCCCGCCGGGCCAGACTTCCTCTGCTGCCGATAGTCGGTTCTTTAAAAAAAATGTATTTTAGGCGATGCGCAGAGCTGTTTGAGCAGGCGTGCAGAGCGGCACCTTCATGCAGGTCACAGGAGGGGGAACAAGATAAAATGTAAATTGTCCTGTTATTTTGCATGGACAGTGTTCTCCCACAGGAATTTTTTCTACTGGATGGGATGAAAAATATATAACATGCGGCAGCCCAGAAACCAGTGCAATTAGCATCAGAATTTAATAATCAGCAAACCTGTAGCATCAGCTTATATTACAGCCAGGGAAGCTCATTTTCTGCTGGATAATTAGTGACGAGCCCTAAGCTTAGCTTCTCAACAGCCAATCAGAGCCCACTGAGCATGTGAGTGTCACAGACACTTTCCAAGATGGTGACCCCCTGTGACAAGTTTGAAGTCCTGGATCATTGCTGCTGATTTTGACAAGCTGACACTTTAGCCTCGTGCAATAAGTTCAGTATATGAATTAAAGGGCATGTAAAGTGTAAAATAGAATAAGGCTAGAAATGCTGTATTTTGTATACTAAATATAAACATGAACTTACTGCACCACAAGCCTAATCAAACAAATAATTTATGCTTTCAAAGTTAGATACAGGGGGTCACCATCTTGTAACTTTGTTAAACATCTTTGCAAGACTAAGACTGTGCACATGCTCAGTGTGGTCTGGGCTGCTTAGGGATCGTCATAAACAAAGCTGCTTGAGTTCTGCATGGCTGGGAAGTAAGGCGGGGGCTCCCCCTGCTGTTCATAAGTATGATTGTTTCCCTGCTCAGCAGTTAGGGACTGTCTGACAATTCCTACCACAGCAGTAAATGAAGGGAGAATTTCACTGCATACAGTCAGGTTTCTTATAAAAACAGTACACATTTTTTAATTAAAGTATATTGGAGATAGATTTCTTTTTCATTAAAGAAAGTAAAAATGGGATTTAATTTTTTTGCCTTTACATGCCCTTAAAGGCATATTTAGCCATATTCATTTATAGGGGTTACTTCTCTTTTAAAGGTGTGAACAATACATGGGATAACATGTCTGAACAATGCAGGACTTTTAAAGGCTGAATCTGATCTGTGAACAGTGCAGGGGCCAGTTGATCTCAGTTCTGATACTTTTTGAATCTTACACAAAGGTAAACAGTCAAAGCAACCAATGCACTTCAATAGAGGGCCACATAAAGGGGGCAGTGGGCCGGATGCGGCTCGCAGGCCACCATTTGGACAGCACTTGCCTAGTGCAAAATGTTAATGGGCAAATCCATACCATAGAGACCGTAGAGACCATGCCCTACATATGCCACACTTGCTAGATATGTGTTTCTTTACATTCTGTACGCTCTGCTTCCTAATATAATAGTCCCCCATTATACAGTGGCGCAATGATTCCCAGCATAAAAAATTTAGCGGAAGTAAAGATGACTGTTACTCCCAGCAATAAATAGAGCATGACCCCGATTAAAGAGCACAGTGTTCCCCTGCATGGCATAGTGACTGCCAGCAAATAGTGCACTGATCCATTGCAAAAGGTTACCAGATCATGTGAAATATTGTATAAAATCCAGCGAGAAGGGTTGCACTGATTTTATTTAAATATATATAGTGCACCCTGCATTTAACAAACAAGGGAAAGTTGTGCTCACCACTAATTTTTAAAACCATTAGGCGGGGGGTGCAATGAGGCTGTGACCACAAAATACATATAGTCAAATACAAGAGTCCTCTGAACTCAACCCATTATCAATATATTAAGGACATTGAGACATTTTGTGCATACTGCTACTGAAAAATGCCTTACCCTTTAAACAAAACAGGGATTGTTTGTCCATAGATTGCAATATATTTAAGCTGGCCAACTACGTCACAGTCATCCCATAGCACTGGCCAGATATGGGATGACTTTGACGTAGTTGGCCAGCTTAAATATATTGCAATATATGGACAAACAATCCCTGTTTTGTTTAAAGGGTAAGGCATTTTTCAGTAGCAGTATGCACAAAATGTCTCTGTCTTAAATATATTGATAATGGGTTGAGTGCAGGGGACTCTTGTATTTGCACCCTGCATTTATTAGAGATCCATTATTCCAGCATTCCATGACCTGGAAACCTTAACCTAGCTTTAAATGGCACAGTGACTCCCAGCATTCATATACACAGTGACCCAAAGCATTACATTTAATGGTTCAGCGACCCACAAGATTAAATGACACAGAGACATCCCCTTAAACTGCACAGTGACATAAAGAATGGTGACCTAAGAGGCATGGTGATTTTCCAGGGGATATAAAAATTAACTTTTCTGGGCTTAACCTGACCTTTAAATTACTGTGACCTCACCAATCATCTCATTCCAATATAGCCACCATCCAGCCCTTTACAGGGGTTGTCTTTAAATCTTTAAATTCATGTAACCCTTTCGACACCCCTTTGTAGGTGTTTCACTCCATGTGTGGCGCTTACCTGATGGCACGGGACAAACCTGAGTCACTCCGCAGTGGTATTGGAAGAGACTGGGTACCTGGTACCTACTAGCGCAGTGCCTCCACCTAGTGGGATCTGGGCAGGATCAGAGTGGGGGCCCGGGGCCCACCACGGCTCCTGCCGCAAGGCTCCCCTCCGGCCTGCTGCTGCAATCGAGCGTACAACAGGGAGAACTTCAGATGCACAGGGTGTGGATCTGGGCCAGAAGGGCCCACAAGAGCCGGGGCTGTTTTTCCCCAGTGTCCAGCCATCCCAGTCCGATCCTGGATCTGGGAATGCACCTAAGGGTGGCCCCACTAGGAATACAGTAATAATACACACACAGTATTGGTTAAACTGAATAAATGTTTATTTAAAATAAATGGGCAACTAATACATGCAGCACTCCTAACCGGTGGCAGTAGGGCCTCACTAACTAATTGCTTGCCACCTTTTCTCAAAGTTTTTACCGGCTGGTGGGGGGCCTGGAACAAAAGGAGCGTTCCGTGATGCAAAAGGGGGCAGAGCCACTTACAGTGATGCAGAAGTGGCGGAGCCACATTGCACAATGGTCATAAGGCTGAAAAAAAACGAAGTTCTAAGCGAATAAGGGGTTGCGCCGGTCTTGGCAGGTGTTTTACCGGCTATTATTATTATGGATTATTGGCGTATAAATATAAATATTGGGGACAAAACTTAATTAGGCTGGGGCAGAGAGATGTGGGGGAGGGACTTAATTAGGCTGGGGCAGAGAGATGTGGGGGAGGGACTTAATTAGGCTGGGGCAGAGAGATGTGGGGGAGGAACTTAATTAGGATGGGCAGAGAGATGTGGGGGAGGGACTTAATTAGGCTGGGGCAGAGATATGTTGGGGGGGGACTTGGGCTGCAATTGCATAGCTCTGCTTGTCTCATGCTGACATCTCCATGTTATGCTAATGAGGAAGTACCATTGGCAATACTAAAACTGGCCGTTTCACATATGAGTGATATCCCTGCAGTGAGCACCAACCATTTGATTTTCTGGTGTTCTAACACCATTAATGTGGGTAAGGTCTTAACATTTCACGTGCTTACATTGATGTGGTTCAAAGTGGTTGTGGTTTTAAAAAAGGAGTGTTCAATACTGACTTCCATTATCAGTCCTCCACTATGTAGGCCTGAAAAATTCTGGTCCTTGGTACCACAGAAGGATCACACCAGAAGAGGTTTATCCAGGTAATGGAGCACATGAAGTCCTTGTTGATGTAAGGCTGCAGCGAGAGAGACCAATTATTTTGGAAATACCCTTGGGACTGGTGACATGCCAAAATGAAGGGCTTTCAACTGAAAATGTTGCTCTTCCACAAATCTCCAAAACCTTAAATTGAGGGGATGGGCTGGAATATGGTGGTATGCAACTGTGATGTCCATGGTGGTCATCTTATGCTGCGGAAACAATGAGGATTTTATTCAAGACTTCATTCTGAATTTCCTAAACTTACTACAGATCTACAATGTCTCCATTTCCCTGAAGACTTTCGCTCAAAAGTAAATGAAATGTGTTCCTTTGCCTCCAGAACAGGAGTAATCAACCAATTGAAAGCATTCTTCTAATACTCTGCATTTCTCTTTTCCAGTAGTAGAAGATGAGTGAATGAAGCTCTTGGTCTTGAATTGTAACCTTGTTTGATCACTTTAAGAACTCGTTGATCTTCCCCCTATTCAGAGCCTCTCAGCTGGTCCACCTTCAGGAGTTTCCTCTCCATTTGGATTATTTAAAGAAGCCTGATGGCAAGAACCTCGTTCTTAGTTAAGGCCAGACCAAATGTTACACCTCAAAGGGGTCTTGAACCAAAACTGTCAGAAAACCATTGGATTCATCTATATGCAATATTTTTGTACATAGACGTTAGAAGCTAAATAAGAGTTGTCTAATGACAACTTTTTGTTTTTATATAAAAGGCCAATTCAACTATATCTAATTCTGTTGATAAAGGGGCAAATTTACATAGGGTCGAATATCGAGGGTTAATTAACTCTCGATATTCGACAGCCGAATGTAAATCCTTCGACTTCGAATATCGAAGTCGAAGGATTTACAGCAAATAGTTAGATCGAACGATCGAACGAAAAATCATTCGATCGAACGATTAAATCCTTCGAATCGTTCGATTCCCCATAGGCTAACATTGCACCTCAGTAGGTTTTAGGTGGCGAAGTAGGGGGTCAAAGTTTTTTTTAAAGAGATGGTCGAATAGTCGAATGATTTTTAATTTGAATCGTTCAATTCGAAGTCGTAGTTGAAGGTCGAAATAGTCATTTCGATGGTCGAAGTAGCCAAAACAATCATTCGAAATTCTAAGTTTTTTTTATTCTATTCCTTCACTCGGGCTAAGTAAATGGGCCCACAGTGTTAATTTATTCTAATGTGTTTTATGTTCAATTTCAATTATTATACTGCATGTGTCATTTCATAAAATGTTATATGGCAGCTAGTAATATGATTATAAAAACGACCATTGCAGTCTTATCGCTTAATCTATCAGAATAATTTTAAAATATGTTATTTTATTGGAAAATTACCAAAATACATGAGAAGAAATACAAACACCAAGGAGATAAATAACAACAACATAAAAGTCACATCAGCTGCTCCATCAGGGATTCGAACCCTGGTCACAGCCCCAGAGGGGATGCAGTACTGACCACTATACTAATGAAGCTCTGCTTGGTGAGGCTTGTCAGGAAATGTCCTTGTACCTGAGTGAAGTGATGACATCAGCAAGGTGACAAACAGGTTTAGCTTGGCTTCCACAGCACATTTACATGGGAATGAGAGGGGAATGTACATACAATACACACACACAGTAGATCAGTAATGAGTCAATGGGAGAGTCTGCTAGTGACAGAACTGACAGTTTGCAGATGGAGCAAAAAGAGTTTATATCACATGTCAATACTGGAGAGGGACAGGCAGGTTGTGGGTATCTGGAGTACAACTGATGCCGAGTTGGTGTATGTTTTTTGGGGTTAATAACGTCATATGCAGATTGTGAATATGTTTGTTGACCTTCTGGCATAAATCGTTTTCATTTAAAGAATCTTACCTTTACATTAACTTTTAGTATGTTATAGAATGGCCTGTTCCTAACAATTTTTCAATTGGTCTTCAATTAAATTTTTTAATGATTCGCCTTCTTCTTAAGACTCTTTCCCTCTTTCTAATGGGGGGGTCAATGACCCCATCTAAAAAAAAAACAAATGCTCTGTAATGCCAAAAATGTATAGTTTTTATATACTGTATAGTCTTTTTATTACTCATCTTTCTATTCAGGTCTCTCCTATTCATATTCCCAGGGTCGGATTGGGGTGCTTGGGGCCCACCAGGGCTACTGCCTAAGGGCCCCCCTCGCCGCTCCGGAGAGCAGTGTTTGTTCTTACGCGCGCCGTGCCAGGTTTGTAAGTATGGGCGCAGCGTGACATCAGTGCGCACACGTGTGGCGCCCCGTCAGTGAGCAAATGCAAAATTATTATTTCACCGCAACCCCAGACAAAGTGGGGTTGCGTCGCTACTGGGTTTTTTCCCAGTTTCCCGCCAGCCCAGTCCGGCACTGCATATTGCAGCCTCTTATTCAAATCAATGCATGGTTGCTAGGGTAATTGCAACTTTGGAAGCTGCTGGAAAAAAAAGCTAAATAACTCAAAAAACACAAAATAATAAAAAATTTGCAGTAATTTGCCTCAGAATATGACTCTCTATATCATACTAAAAGTTAACTTGAAGGTGAACAACCCCTTTAATGCCAAATTTGTTTTATCTCCTTTAAAGGGGTAGGTTCTCCTTTAAATTATCTTTTAGTATCATTTAGAAAGTGATATTCTGAAACAATTCAACCAGGCACTGATTTGAATAAGAGACTAGAATATGAATAGGAGAGGGAGTGAATAGAAAGATGAGTCATAAAAAGTAGCAATAACAATACATGCGTAGCCTTACAGAGCATTTGTTTTTTAGATGGGGTCAGTGACCCCCCATTTGAAAGCTGGAAAGAGTCAGAAGAAGAAGGCAAATAATTAAACTATAAACAGGGACAAAAATGAAGACCAATTGAAAAGTTGCTTAGAATTAGTCATTCTATAACATACTAAAAGTTTAACTGCCCCTTTAATCGTGATTCAGTGTTGGAAGACTACAAAGGGTCATTTCTCGTAGCTCTCGACGCGCATTCCCCTGGCAAATGTGGCAGCTAAATAAATGCCAAAAACGAAAGAACAAACATCATCAGAAAAGTTAACCAATGGGGTCGCTTCATCTCCAAACACAAAAGTCCTTATTTCACTCTAGAAGTTTAGTAATGGTCCAGCCATTAGGGTAAGATCACACTGGGCGATTTGGGGAGATTTCGTCGCCTGGCGACTAATCTCCTCGTCTTTGCGGCGACCAATCTCCCCAAATGCCTTCCCTCTGTCTGTCTATTTGATCAAAGTAAAGTGACCAATTTTCAGAAAATGTAGTTTTAATATGTGGTTCCTCAAATTTAATTTTTATGGCCTCTTGCCAGTATAACTGGTTTAGATACTGCTAAGATTTCTTCTAGGGAAGGGGTAGACTCTGAAATCCGGAGCAGAAATAGGGCCCTCTTAGTAGCCGCCATAAAGCGTAAAATTAAGTTTGAAATCAAAACAGGGTCGGGTTTACAATGTCTACTCAATGTAAAAGAAGGGGGGGGGCCAATATTTAAAAGGGCATAAACTGGAGATACAGTTAAATTTACTTTCAACTTTGAGCCGATAAAATCTTTTACTTTTTGCCAAACTAAAGTAATGTGGGGGCAGCTCCAAAGATAATGAAAAAGATTTACATTTTCCTGATTACATTTGGGACAAAACGATACTTGACCTAAACCCTTAAAAGAACAAAAACGTTTTCCATAACCAAGATGGATTAATTTAAAATGTTGAATTCTCCAGTCCTCAGAGAAAAAACATTTGTTAAACTTAACCAGTGAAGAAATTAATTGAGATGGGGTAATGTCACATAGAAGGTAGTTGGACCATCTCAGAGCCGTATCTGAAAGGGGGTGTTTTTGGTCCGGAGGGGGACCCCCAAAAAGTAAGAGCCAAATAGCTGATGTTTAAGAGCCCTACATTGGCGCTCAGATTGATTATCGTCTCTGCTATCCAGTGTTTCTGAATAGCAAACCACCTTTTATTAACATGTTTTTTTCAAAACACATCAGTTAATAGTGCTACTCCAGCAGAATTCTGCACTGAAATCCATTTCTCAAAAGAGCAAATTTTTTTATATTCAATTTTGAAATCTGACATGGGGCTAGACATATTGTCAATTTCCCAGCTGCCCCTGGTCATGTGACTTGTGCCTGCACTTTAGGAGAGAAATGCTTTCTGGCAGGCTGCTGTTTTTCCTTCTCAATGTAACTGAATGTGTCTCAGTGGGACATGGGTTTTTACTATTGAGTGTTGTTCTTAGATCTACCAGGCAGCTGTTATTTTGTGTTAGGGAGCTGCTATCTGGTTACCTTCCCATTGTTCTTTTGTTTGGCTACTGGGGTGGAAAGGGAGGGGGTGATATCACTCTAACTTGCAGTATAGCAGTAAAGAGTGATTGAAGTTTATCAGGGCACAAGTCACATGACTGGGGGCAGCTGGGAAATTGACAATATGTCTAGCCCCATGTCAGATTTCAAAATTGAATATAAAAAAATCTATTTGCTCTTTTGAGAAATGGATTTCAGTGCAGAATTCTGCTGGAGCAGCACTATTAACTGATTCATTTTGATTTTTTTTTCTTCCCATGACAGTATCCATTTAATTACCCCTGAAAGTGCCCCTAACACAGTACTCGTATCAGTACAGAGAAAGTGCAGTGGAGCTCATGCGCGCCATCTTTCGGCTCTTTGGTATTCTTCCATAAGTGAACGCCATATTGGCGCATGCGCAGTTGGAGCAGTCTTCCAGTTCATAGCTACTGAGCATGCACCAAAAGTGCCGGAAATTGCAGAAGGGAAGGGGACCTGAAGAATACCGGAGATCCGGAAGATGGTGCCCATGAGCTCCAGTGCGCTTACTCTGTAGTGATACGCGAGTACTGTGTTAGGGACACTTTCAGGGGAAGTAGGGAGGGGGGACTATCTACGGTAGTAGGTAGGGGCTTTTCTTATTGGGGGGTTTAGTTCTCCTTTAACTATCCAATGGTGTGGTTCCGCATCCCCTAGGCCCACTATCATTCATTGCAGCGATCCCTCCCTTTTACTCGCTCGAATTTTCATCATCAATTGGCGGATGGAAAATTAAAAAAAATATTGTATCTCCTGCGCATCTCCAGTGTTTTTGAACCAATGTGGATGTGGTTGGGCAGCATGCCGCCCCCTAAAATCTTGCTAGGCCCGGGCCTTGGTGGCCTCTTCACAAATCTGGGCCTGTTTCCATCTAGAGGAGGATGCTGAGAGTTGTAGTTTGAGAATGGAAAATGCTGCTGGCGGATTGGTTGCTACAGGTGACTAGACCCAGAGCAAATTGCGCACTGGATATACAGACAGCTGCACAGCTGTAATTCTACTGAGGAGTGAATGGGGCAATTGGGTATCAGAAGATGCTGCAGTCAGAGATGGAATGGGAAAGGACAGTGGCAGGTGATGCTTCAGGTCTACTCGCCCCATATCCAGATAATCCTGGAACAACACGTAGGGAAATAGTCAAAATTCGATTAGAATTTGTAAAAAATTTAAAAATTCAGATATCTAAATTTATCATGTACTGTCTCTTTAAAAATTCGACTTCGACCATTCGCCATCTAAAACCTGCAAAATTGCTGTTTTAGCCTATGGGGGACCTCCTAGAACCTATCTGGAGTCAATTGGTGGACTTTGAAAAGCAAAGTTTTTTTTTTGGGGAAAAATGTTGAATCGAATTTGATAGAATGCGCTATTACTTGGATACGAACGAGTCAAATTTGGCCAAATACGGACCTACTCATTCGAAAATGGACCTATTCGACCAAAAAAACAAAAAAAAAAAAACCACTGACTTATTTTCGGTTGGTCTTTTTGAATTCGAATTTCAACGTTTTTTCAATTCGAAATTCGACCCTTGATAAATATGCCCCATAGTGAGGTTGGACTTCAGAGGAAGACTGTAGAATATAGTCGCAATCAGCATTGTTTGCTAATGGGAGAATGAATAATAAATAAGCGAATGGGTGATGTTACAGGCGGCACGTGGCACTTTGATCTTGCACCGTACTGTCCTGGGAATGGAGCCGGCGCGGATCAGACAGAACCAAATATGAATTTTAATGAACCACCAGACACTCTTTCAGATGCTCTTTATGAAGCACAGTAGAAAGAATTACTATCCCGGAAACCTACACAAACTAATGGCAACTCTTCTCATATTTGTATGGATGCACCGAATCCAGGATTCGGTTCGGGATTCGGCCTTTTTCAGCAGGATTCGGCCGAATCCTTCTACCAGGCCGAACTGAATTTGCATATGCAAATTAGGGACGGGGAGGGAAATTGCGTGACTTTTTGTCACACAACAAGGAAGTTAAAAATGTTTTCCCCTTCTCACCCCTATTTTGCATATGCAAATTAGGCTTCAGTTCGGTATTCGGCCAAATCTTTCACGAAGGATTCAGGGTTTCGGCCGAATCCAAAATGGTGGATTCGGTGCATCCCTACAGATTTGCATAAAATAAAACGACAGTTTATTAGTGGCCGTTTCAAGGGCAGGATGGGCAGCACTTTTATACAACATTCAGAAACAAATCAGAACAAACACGGTGGCAGAATGATTGAAACAGAAAAGTAGAAAACAAATGGAATTTATTTATTGATGAGCACACAAAGACAAGCAATTAAGAAACATGGCGGTGCTGAGCGGGATAAAGGGGAACTCGGAACAACGACCAGTCCAACTAAAGTCCTCCAGCCAGAAAAGGAACCAATCTTCCAAATGGAGCACATAAAACTGTACTACTTGACGTACTTTTCCATAAACTTCTTGTGGAATTCAGAACGTAAAGTGTCATTCACAAATCTCTTGTCTTGTCTCTTTTTCATTTCGTCGACTCCCTTGGCACAGTTCTTAAATACAACATCGTCGTCCCACCTGAGACAGAAGGGAAACCAGTGTTAGAAGCCCTTTAGCAGTAAAGATCTGTGTTTCTAAAGATGCCCCAGTAGCTCCCCATCTTCTTTTCTGCTGATTCACTGCACATGCTCTGTGCTGCTGTCACTTACTGAGTTTAGGGACCCACTCACAATATACAGTACACATAGAATAGAAATGTCACAATATAAGGCTGATTAGTAATTAATACACATAATTACTACATGGCAGCACAGAAACCAGTGCAATTAGCATCAGAATTTAATAATCAGCAAACCTGTAGCATCAGCTTATATTACAGGGAAGCTCATTTTCTGCTGGATAATTAGTGACGAGCCCTAAGCTTAGCTTCTCAACAGCCAATCAGAGCCCACTGAGCATGTGAGTGTCACAGACACTTTCCAAGATGGTGACCCCCTGTGACAAGTTTGAAGACCTGGATCATTGCTCCTATGGACAAGCTGAAACTTTAGCCTCGTGCAATAAGGTCAGTATATAAAATACGACAATTTTAGCCATATTAATTTTTAGGGTTCAGTTCTCCATTAAAGGGCTGCCCAGTATTAATGAAAGCCTTTATTATAAGGATGCACCAAATTCACTATTTTGGATTCGGCCGAACTCCCGAAAAAATTAGGTGTGGGAAGGGGAAAACATGTTTTACTTCCTTGTTTCGTGATAAAGTCATGTGATTTCCCTCCCACCCCTGCAAATTATATCCTTATAAACTATACTTAGTGAGGTCATCGGTTATAATCGCAGCTTAGTGATGTCATTTCTGTCACGTGACTCACTGAAACTTGTGTATAAAAATAAAGTACCTCCTGTTGAAATATGAGGATATTAGAAGTGACCTCGGAGTTCCATGACCTGTATAAAAACATTGTTATATTGTCGTGGAACTCCTCGGTAACTTATAATATCCTTATATTTTACAAGAGAGGGGACTTTATTCACTATATATTGTACTTGCCTATTGATGGCTGGTGGGTACAAGGGTTGTGTAACCTGGATAAACTCCGCTCAGTTACTACACAATCCAGTGTGACTTGCATTACCTGCGTTTAACTTTAAAGCTGGCTTGTGATTGGGCAGCAGGGCCTGTGAGGTTCAGCAGTGGGTTTCCACTCAAGATGTTCTCCATGCGGATCCGCTCCTCTTCAGCTTTCTGTTCCAACTCCTGTCAGCAAAGAGCCATAGAATGACTTAGAGGGGTGATTTACCCTTAGGTTAACTTTTTTTTTTTTTAATTTTTCAAAAACATTTTTAAGGAGGGAGGATACAGAAAGCAAAAAGGAAAAGGGAAGGGTAAAAAGAAAACTATTCTTTAAGATACACTCCTTAATGAACAAATGACATTTTATGACAGCATTTTTTTTTTTTATCCTTGACAATTAAATAGAGGAAGAGTGGTGGGCAAATTTGTCCCGTTTCGCTTCGCCGCTAATTCGCGGGGAAATTCTTGAAACTGGTGAAAAATTTGCGACACAATGGGCGCCAGCGTCAAAGTTGATGCCTGGTGCCCATTAAAGTCAATGGGCGTCCGTTTATTGTCCGTTTACCATCGCCTACGTCAATTTTTTTAGACGCCAGCAAATTTACTGATTTATTTGCTGGCGGCGAAAGGGGGAAAATTGGCCACGAATTCGCCCATCACTATAGAGGAACTCTTTCTATCGAATTCTCCATTATCTCTTTTTTTTTTTTTTTACTTAGTCTACATTATAACATCTAACATAGTATTTCTAACTCTTTATAGTGATATTATACAAGACCTTACCTTTTTCAAAAAGGATAGCCAGGGTTCCCAAATTTTCCAGTATATTTTACTTGTATTGTGTTACATATGCATCATCTCTTCCATTTTTCTGGTTTCCTCTACTAAGTGTTTCTACTACTTAAAGGGATACTGTCATGGGAAAAACATTTTTTTCAAAATGAATCAGTTAATAGTGCTGCTCCAGCAGAATTCTGCACTGAAATCCATTTCTCAAAAGAGCAAACAGATATTTTTTATATTCAATTTTGAAATCTGACATGGGGCTAGACATATTGTCAATTTCCCAGCTGCCCCAAGTCATGTGACTTGTGCTCTGATAAACTTCAATCACTCTTTACTGCTGTACTGCAAGTTGGAGTGATATCACCCCCCTCCCTCCCCCCCCCAGCAGCCAAACAAAAGAACAATGGGAAGGTAACCAGATAGCAGCTCCCTAACACTAGATAACAGCTGCCTGGTAGATCTAAGAACAACACTCAATAGTAAAAACCCATGTCTCACTGAGACACATTCAGTTACATTGAGAAGGAAAAACAGCAGCCTGCCAGAAAGCATTTCTCTCCTAAAGTGCAGGCACAAGTCACATGACCAGGGGCAGCTGGGAAATTGACAAAATGTCTAGCCCCATGTCAGATTTCAAAATTGAATATAAAAAAATTTGTTTGCTCTTTTGAGAAATGGATTTCAGTGCAGAATTATGCTGGAGTAGCACTATTAACTGATGTGTTTTGAAAGAAACATGTTTTCTGATGACAGGATCCCTTTAAGAATACGGGCTTGTGTACCTGTATCTCGGTCGCATCTCCAGCATCTAGCTGAACTATTTGGAAATATTTGTTTTAGTTTAGCTGGGGTGTGGCGCCATCTAGTGGCTGATTCATTTCCATTATACGTGCAGCTCTAGATGATTTATGTGAATCAGAGAATCTTATCCCATGTTATGGGTGTCATTGTTATATTAAGATCTCTTTCCCATTCCTTATGTGCTACAGAAATATTAGACAGTAATAATTTATATATTACTGAAATTGCTTTATTTATTTTATCCTTTCGATCTAATAGATCTTCCCAATGTTAGTGATCTATTCCAGTCTGCCTCCTTACTTTTGTGGATAAAATTATATTATTATTATTATTATTATTATTATTATTATTAACCTTTAGGTTAAATTTTAATATGTTACAGAATGCCCAATTCTAAGCAACTTTTCAATTGGTCTCCATTATTTATTTTATATAGTTTTTTTTTTTCTTCTAACTTTTCCCAGCTTTCAAATGAGGGTCTCTGACCCCATCTATAAAGTAAATACTCTGTAAGGTTACAAATGTATTGTTATTGCTACTTTTTAGTACTCGTCTTTATAGTTAGGTCCTCTTCTATTCATATTCCAGTCTCTTATTCAAAGCAATGCATGGTTGCTAGGGTAATTTCGACCTTAGCAACTAGATCACTGGAACAGCAAAATGGAAGAATTGCTGAATAAAAAGCTAAATAAGTCAAAAACCACTAATAAAAAATGAAAACCAATTGCAAATTGTTTCACAATATCACTCTCTATGACGTACTAAAAGTTAACACAAAGGTAAACAACCCCTTTAACACGTGCAAAGGTACAACTTAGAAACAGGAGCGTTGAACTCATTGAGGGATTCTCGGGAACTGCCTGAAGATTCTCTCTAAATCAGGGATCCCCAACTTTAGTACCAGTGAGAAACATTGTGAAGTAAAAGGAGTTGGGGAGCATGAAAAATGTTCCTGGGGTGCCAAATAAGTGCTGTGATTGGCCATTTAGTAGCCCCTATGTGGATGTCAGCCTACAGGAGACTCTGCTTGGAGGCAACCAAAACTTGCCTCCAAGCCTGGAATTCAAAAATAAGCTCCTGCTTTGGGGCCACTGGGAGCAACATCCAAGGGGTTGGAGAGCAACATGTTACTCACGAGCTACTGGTTGGGGATCACTGGTCTAAATGATACATATCAAGGCAACTTCCCCTTTAGATTTTGCCCTCTCAGTGTCGTTGGTAAGTGCACAAGTATAAGTTCCAAGTCAGTATTTGGGTCAGACTGAGTGACAGGCAGAGGCACACACAATATTTCTATTAGGAATTGCAGCCCAAGGCGTGTGTTTAATTATGCATTCGGCCACTGCAAAGAGAATAAAGAGAATCCGCAATCAAAGAGCCCAAATGACGTCCGCCTGATAAATCTGCATGTTTCTTACGATTCCTATTCCCTCAGCAATTTCCGACAAACGCAAGGAGACAGAGATTAATAGGGCAACATTTTTACATCACCCTTAGTCTGCCAGTGCACTGCTTTACATTCTGATGGGGTTCAAGGAACTAAAAAAAAAAATAAACCCACTTAGAATATTGAAGGAACAGTGTTCTTTTATGAAAGGAACATTCAACTTTATGTCCGAGGATTGTGTTACTATCTCAGGGTTCCCGTTCCTATTGTATCTCAAAGTTATTCAGTTATATTCCCATATTTATCAGGATGGGCTGTAATTGTTGTGTCTCCGGAAGGTTTTCTTGGGCGAAAAAGGACCAGTAACACCAACAAATGAAAGGGTTTTTATATGAATGGTTGCCCTGCACTGGTGAAAGGAAAACTATACCCCTAAAATGAACACTTAAGCAACAGATAGTTTATATCAAATTGAAAATAAAAAAAGTTGATCCAGATGAAGGCAAAACCCCTATCTGAAGCCTCTCCAATTTGCCTCAAAGGGAGAAAAAATCCTTTACTATGAGCTATCTCCCATAACCCTGTATTTCTTCTGTGTTTATAGCATTGCTTCCTGAGAGTTGTTAGATCGTGTCTATGCCAGTACATGTATGGGAACTGTTATCCAGAAAGCTCAAAATTATGGAAAGGCTCCACTATAATGAAATACTACAAATTTTTAAAAATGATTTTATTGCCCTTTTTTTCTGTGCAATAATAAAACAGTCACTTGTACTTGATCCCAACTAAGATATAATTAATCCTTATTGGAGGCAAAATCAGCTTATTGGGTTTATTTAATGTTTACATGATTTTCTAGTACACTTAAGGTATGGATATCAAAATTACAGAAAGATCTGTTATCTGGAAACCACCAGGTTGTGAGCATTCTGGGTAACAGGTCCCATACCTGCACCCGACATTAACACGCCCTTCACCCACCCGCCTGACTTCCTGCTTCCATTTTAAAGCACGTGCCGACCCACCCAGCCATCACAAAAGGGGCGGGGCAGGAGGCACACGTCTTTAAAAAAATCAAGCAGGAAGTCGGAAGCCGGCAGTTCTTACTGGCGGGGAGAGCAGGAAGAAGATCTCAACCCGCACTCGCCCGCAAATGGAGGTGCAGGGTCGGCCTGAACCCAAACGACCCACGGGTAAATCTGCGGTTCTGACAGGTATCAGGGCTACCTGCACATCACTATTGGAGAAATATGTTACTGTTGCAGTTCCATTGGCAGCCATTATACAGCACAGAGGTTTCCATACCTTCCGGACTTGCTCCTCTGCCCGCTCCTTCTTAATTTTCTCTAGTTCAGCAAGGAGTGCAGCGGTGTCATCATCACTGTCTTCATCAGAGTCTTCATCTGCATCTTCCTGCAGCCCAGGGAAACAAACTCTTTATTTGCCATTCTATCAAAAGCAGGTGCCAAATTATGGGAAATTACACATAGTTTTTACATCAATGTTAAAAATATAACAAAAGACACAAACCATGTACCACAGTAGACCATAGAATATGTTTTGTGCTTTAACAACACACAGCAGTGACCCAACTTAAAACTCAAACAAGTGTTTAGGTAATTAGTGCTCTGCTTACATCTGTGAGTGGATCATCTGCATCTAGATTTGCTGCAGGAATCTGATCTAGGCGAGGTTTCTTCGACACAGAAGACGTATGCTCTAAAATAAAATAAGTAAAAAAAGATATTGGGTTTAATACATACAATATATATAGCCTACTTTTTTTCAATAATACTTGAACTTTAAAGACCAAACAGCTATGGGCTCATATACAAGGGTAACTGCATAATTTGATGCAATGAAATGCTATTTTTAAAGGAACAGTAACAAGAAAAAATTAAAGTGCTTTAAAGTAATAAAAATATAATGCAGTGCTGCCCTGCACTGGTAAAACTGATGTGTTTGCTTCAGAAACACTACTATAGTTTATATAAACAAGCTGCTGTGTAGCAATGGCGGAAATTGAAAAATGGCTATATGGCACAGGTTAACTAATGGATAACAGATAACACCACTAGACAGACAGAGCTTATTTTCTGTCTGCTGTGTAACCTGAGCCTTCTTTCCTTTGAATAGCTGCCCCATTGCTACACAGCAGCTTATTTATATAAACAATAGTAGTGTTTCTTAAGCAAACAGCAGTTTTACCAGTGCAGGGCAACACTATTATATTTCCATTACTTTAAAACACTTCTTTTTTGACGTTATTGTTCCTTTAAGGTGCAAAATACTAGGTGCATGGATGCAAGTAAGCCATCAAACAAAACACCTGTTATTTCCATCACTTCATCAATGTTGTGTTAATGTATTAGACAAGTCAGTTGCATGTGTAGGTACAACATTAAAGGGAGCTCTGGAAGTAACACATTCATTTGCAGCTAAGCATCATTTCCAACATTAACCTTTATATACATCCCAGACATAAGTGCTAAAACCCTAGGGGATAAAGTATAGCACCCTTAGTACTCATTCAGTAATACAGACATACCTAGGCTCTGCACCTCATGCCTGATTTAAAATCTGGTGGGAGGTGCAGAACAGAGGTCCTGAGCATCCAAGGCACCCTTGTCCTTAACCTCTGCTGTAGGGCTCCTGTGCACCCACCAGGGTTGCCTAATATGAGTGCTAAAATGGTGCACAAGTTATAGGGGAGGGGGACTCCTCCTGCTGCTTACCTCTCCTAAATACAGGGCTGACAAGTCTAGGTCCTTGCACTGCATTTTGGGTAGGTGCTCAGTTATGGAGCAGGAGTTATGGCTTTCTGTGCTTTGCACCCTGCCTGTAGTGATTATTGATTAGTGATCTAGGACTTTTTTGCTGTTTATACGTCTGTTTATACTACATGTGAAAAAAGTTGACCCCAGGCTGAGCTCTCCATAAGGCCATGGGCACACATGCTGAAGGCTCTGGCTGTTGGCAACCTGAGAGAAGTAGATCTGCTTAGTGCCCCTGCTCCATTCATTTAAATCCGATCCGCTGAGGACAACCCAAATATGCAAAAGGAGGCATCTCCAGGGTAACCTCAGCTTCAGCTCCACTGCATGTAAGTGCACGCAGGCTGATCGGCTTAAAATCAATGGAGCAGAGGCCCTGAGCAGGTCTGCTTCTCTCAGCCTGTAAAATTACCCACATCTGCCAACAGCCAGAGCCTTCAGCCTGTGTGCCCATAGCCTAGCGTGGTCCTTAAAGTATGGGGGAATCCTACCTCTTGTTGGTCTGTCTCTGTTCTTATCTCTGACTGCAACACGTTCTCTTTCCTCAAGCTCCCTCCTGAAGTCACGGCTTCTCACTTCCTCTGGGGCATCCTGAGTGGTCTGTCTAGAGACACAGCAAGTGTGCAAAGTGTTAGAAAACATTCTTTTTCCTATATTTGGACTAAATATTTTTCCTTTGCCCACCATGAAACTTCCTTGGTACCCATTAGGGAAGCAGAGTAATAAACAGCATATTCAGCACTGTCTGCCGGTATAGCACAAGAAGTCACTGGTATTGGCTGACACTGTGACAAGATTAACACCCAGTTACCAACAATTACACAAACTTGTCAGTATTCAACAACCACAGAGATGGCCAGATGTGACTCAAGTATTTAATCCCTTTCTTTATCACAGGGACAGAATAAGCAATTACGGGTTAATTAGCCATATGCTTTGATTAGTTGAATAGCCAAAACTATGACTGAAGCGATGCAGAATGGAGATGTTGATATCTTTGGTTAGCAGATACCTTCCAATGGCTTATGGTCATCAGCAAAATCTAGGGCCATGAAACTGCAAGGTAAGGTGTCAATATTACTTTCCAAAAGGCTCTCTATTTCTGCTGTTATTCAGTATAAAGCAATCTGCAAAACCACTGAGCTTTGCTTTAAGCAACCAATCTTTTTATTTGCATGCCCCTGTAAAAAGCAATGAGACTAATCAAACATAATACAGTTTGCATTATTAAATATGGCCAAAGGATGGGACTGCTAAAAGAATAAATCAGTGGGTGAATGGGTAAGCAGCATGGGATGATAGAAGTATTATTAATAGTATTTTACGTAGATTCATCATCATTCAAATCAGTCCCTGCCAATAAGTACAGTTTAAAAAAAAAGCCAATTAACCTGCCTCTATGTGTTTGGAGTGTTTAAGAAAACCCCCAGAAACACAAGAAGAACCCACAAACCCCTTGCATATAGAGCTCAGCTAGAGTTGAATCTACTGTAGGTCCCGAGTGCTACAAATCAAAATCTGCATTTTAGGCAAACTATACCCCCCACACAACATAGGTCTCTATAAAAATACATTGCATAAAACAACTCAAATGTAAAACCCTGCTTCGTGTAAATAAACCATTTACATGATAATATAATTTTTTAGTAGTATGTGCCATCAGTTAATCCTAAATAGAAAATTTTCATTTTCAGTACTAAGGGCAGATCCCTGGGACCAGATGGTTCACGGTGCACACAAACAAACCAAGGACACACGTACATGTTAGGTCACATGAGCCAATTAATGGACAAAGTTCTGTCTTTTACTCCCACACTTCTTCCTGAGGCAGCACACAGACAATGACAAAATGGTAGCTAAAGACAAGGTAAAGGGGCAATATTGATATATATTACAGTTTGCTTAAAGGGATCCTGTCATGGGAAAACATGTTTTTTTCAAAACACATTAGATACTGTCATGGGAAAAAAAATTTTTTTTTCAAAATGAATCAGTTAATCGTGCTGCTCCAGCAGAATTCTGCACTGAAATCCATTTCTCAAAAGAGCAAACAGATTTTTTTATATTCAATTTTGAAATCTGACATGGGGCTAGACATTTTGTCAATTTCCCAGCTGCCCCTGGTCATGTGACTTGTGTCTGCACTTTAGGAGAGAAATGCTTTCTGGCAGGCTGCTGTTTTTCCTTCTCAATGTAACTGAATGTGTCTCAGTGGGACATGGGTTTTTACTATTGAGTGTTGTTCTTAGATCTACCAGGGAGCTGTTATCTTGTGTTAGGGAGCTGTTATCTGGTTACCTTCCCATTGTTCTTTTGTTTGGCTGCTGGGGGGGAAAAGGGAGGGGGTGATATCACTCTAACTTGCAGTACAGCAGTAAAGAGTGATTTAAGTTTATCAGAGCACAAGTCACATGACTTGGGGCAGCTAGGAAATTGACAATATGTCTAGCCCCATGTCAGATTTCAAAATTGAATATAACAAAATCTGTTTGCTCTTTTGAGTAATGGATTTCAGTGCAGAATTCTGCTGGAGTAGCACTATTAACTGATTCATTTTGAAATTTTTTTTTTTCCATGACTCCCTTTTAAGTATTCACTCTGGGGGTATAGTTTTCCTTTAAAGGACCAGTAACATCAAACAAATTTTTAAAAAAAAAATTGTTAGTATACATTGAAAAATAAACACCAAGACAAATTAAACTTTAAAACTTCAAAGCCTTTATTAAGAAACAACTTACCGAAACTCCACTTCCGCTCCTGTTCAGAAAAGACGACAGTGAAAAGAAGCTGCACAAGAAATATAGTTGTTTCAGTGACGCTGGGCTGGGGGCTAATTACAAATGAATAAAAAGCCTATGGAGGGATTGCTCCGTCCCCAGCCCATGGTGACTGATACAATTCAGCAAGATGATTTAATGGTGTCGGAGTGTCGCCTTTATTACAGTTCATTGGGCTGGGGGCGACTTAGGGGAGCTTTTAGCTGCTTATATTTCTCATGCAGTTTTCAACGACACAATCCTATTTTTATAGGAACGTGTCAGTATCACTTTAAGGCTGCATATAAGACAGGTTGCTGCTGATATTTAATTGCGATGAAAATAACAAAACTGTATAATGCAACACAACTCTGCCCTCCCACCATGCACCCGATAGGATGTCTGCACTGTCAGTCTTCGGACCCTGGGGCTGTCGGCACTATTAATTTTCAGAAAATCAGCAGGTTAGTTTAGTAAATAGCACTTGCGCTTAAAGGGATCCTGTCATCGGAAAACATGTTTTTTTCAAAACGCATCAGTTAATAGTGCTACTCCAGCAGAATTCTGCACTGAAATCCATTTCTCAAAAGAGCAAACAGATTTTTTTTATATTCAATTTTTCTCCTAAAGTGCAGGCACAAGTCACATGACTTGAGGCAGCTGGGAAATTGACAAAATGTCTAGCCCCATGTCAGATTTCAAAATTGAATATAAAAAAAATCTGTTTGCTCTTTTGAGAAATGGATTTCAGTGCAGAATTCTGCTGAAGCACCACTATTAACCGATTTATTTTGAAACCATTTTTTTTTCCCATGACAGTATCCCTTTAACATACCTTATGACTATTGTTTCAATTGTATGGTTTTACGATGTCTTGCACTTAACAGGACAATTCTATAACTGAAAGTAAAGTCACATTTGACTTCAAAGTTCATATTTGGCACCCCAGGAACTGTGTTGCTCCCCAACTAAACATCTCATGTGCCTTTGCCATTCCCGTACCTGTATTTGATCTTTGTGTGAGACGGGAGGTCTCTGCTGGAATACTGCTTGGACAGCTGACTGAGATCCGACTCCCCTTTGCCTCTGCCGCCCCTCGCGGGTTCGAACGTTGGCCTGGCTGCGGTTGTCATCTTTCACACAACTGTTTCACACACACAAATACAAACACCAGTTCAAAATTGCTGCGGAGCTTATGCTACACTTTTTTCAAGAGTCAGAAGCAGCAGTGCAGAGAAGAGAAAGGGCAGCCAAGACTTCCAATAGCAGATGTATTTACATGTAACTCTCAAACCATTACAAATTACTAGACTTTAACTAGAAAAACATTTAATTGGGGGTTTACATGGCCGGTGTATGACTCTGCTCTCAATAGACCAGTGGGGCTTCCCTCAGACTTGTTGAGGCCTCTCGGTGTGAGACACGCTCGGCTACAGTATATAGCAGCGCTACAACAGATAAGGCGAGCTTGCCCCCCCCACCACCTCCACTCCAACTCCCCCCCCACCTCCACTCCAACTCCCCCCCCACCTCCACTCCAACTCCCCCCCCACCTCCACTCCAACTCCCCCCCCACCTCCACTCCAACTCCCCCCCACCTCCACTCCAACTCCCCCCCACCTCCACTCCAACTCCCCCCCACCTCCACTCCAACTCCCCCCCACCTCCACTCCAACTCCCCCCCCACCTCCACTCCAACTCCACCTCCACTCCAACTCCCCCCCCACCTCCACTCCAACTCTCCCCCCACCTCCACTCCAACTCCCCCCACCTACACTCCAACTCCCCCCCACCTACACTCCAACTCCCCCCCACCTCCACTCCAACTCCCCCCCCACCTCCACTCCAACTCCCCCCCACCTCCACTCCAACTCCCCCCCACCTCCACTCCAACTCCCACCCCACCTCCACTCCAACTCCACCTCCACTCCAACTCCCCCCCACCTCCACTCCAACTCTCCCCCCACCTCCACTCCAACTCCCCCCCCACCTCCACTCCAACTCCCCCCCACCTCCACTCCAACTCCCCCCCACCTCCACTCCAACTCCAAGCCTTAATCCTCTATCACTAAAATAAGATTACACTCTCCCCACGTGGAGCCTGGACTCGACCTCATCCGAACGTCTGATTTCACTCACCCGTAACACCGCCTCAACCCCAAATCCCAAGCGATCGGCGTCAGAACAATCCGCAGCGTTGATCTCGTTCCACTGGGAAACTTCCGGCGCTTGGTGAACGCCTCACACAATGAAGAGGACGTCGCTATTGATTGGACGTTGTCAGCGGCCATGTTTGTTGTGGCACTGTATTGAATAATGTGCTGTGTACTAGTCAATGTGAAATATAACGCCTGACTTAATCATCATTAAAAGACTGCTTTGTGCTTCATTCACACAATTTGTGTTTACATAGGAACTCTTGGGCAAAAGACAGGGGGTTGCAAGTGCCACCTGGCTGACAGTTTGCAGTAAAATTGGCATTTGATGCTAGTGTTATGAACAGGAAAGAAATGCAGCAGATATAGGATGGGGCAGTTATTTTTCTCCCCAAAGATTGTCAACTTCCTGCTGCAAGAAAAAGCTTTAGCGCCTATAACATGCCCATGTTTAAGTATCTACCCCTATCAGTGTATACTCCTATATGTAATAGTGCAAATTCGTCGGCTTAATTGCTGCCATAACTTGTCGAAGAGATCACCATTTCTGCTGTGTTATTATCGGTGGTGTCATAGGCAGAGGGTGATAATTTGAGTTTGGAAAGGTTAAGTAAAAGGTGCCTATCGTTTTCTAAGAAAAGCCATGCACTGGGCTGGCATGTTCCTCTTTTTTCCCTATTAATAACATTGGGATGAACCATCATCCATACCTCCCAACATTTTGGAAGTAAAAAGAGGGACAACATTTTTTTTCCATGTAGTGTGGCGCATTTTTTTGCATCACACCGATTTTTGTGGCCACACCCCCAAATTACCATGTTCACTTGACCAAATTTGGCAGGTTAGAAAATGTAGAAAATATTTCTCCTTATCTAAACTTTTGAAATTACTTATTTTCTTATCTCAAAATTGTTACAAAACATCTTAGTTGCACCTGTTAGCTGTTCTGGGCTCTCTGCCAATTAAGTTCAAAACTTTGTTTTTCTGGCTGTTCAGTGCAGAGAAAAGAGGGACTTTCCAGTGCAAATGAGGGACTGCGGGTTGAGCTGACAAAAGAGGGACTGTCCCTCCGAAAAAGGGACAGTTGGGAGGTGTGTTTAAGCCATGCTGATAAAATACAGGCTGGGTGGCAACCCTACATGTCCCCCAACTAGGGTTGCCACCTTTTCTGGAAAAAAATACCGGCCTTCCTATATTTTTATCTTTTTCCCTATTAATAACATTGGGATCAGCCATAATTTTTAACGGCCAGGCTGGTAAAATACCGGGCAGGTGGTAAACCTACCCCTAACCCTACATATAGGGTTGCCACCCTAGCCGGTAATATACCTGTCAAGGCCGGGGCCGGTATTACTAATTTACCGGCAATGTAGCTGCCGTTAAATTTGTAATACGATCAAAAGGAGCCCTCGGCCTGCCCCCAATCCCCTGCAACTTACCTTTTTCTTTGCCTCTTCTAGCGTCCGCAGGTCTCCGCCGCATGGCCCCGCCCTTTGACGTCACGCCCACCCCTTTTGAGGCCCCACCCCCAGCAGCCGGTAAAAAAAATTATAAAAGGTGGCAACCCTGCCTACATCACAGGTATGTGCATAGTGAGTTATACGCATGCCCCAGCAGCCTACACCAGGAAGCAGGCCTGGACTGGCAATCTGTGGGTTCTGGCAAATGCCAGAGGGGCTGCTATAAGGTCCCATATAAAGTCAGTATTTAGTGGGCTGATGGAGGCAGTTTGGGCCTCTATGTGGGCTGATTGGGCCTCTGTGTACCTGAAATGCCAGGGCCTATTTTAATTCTCAGTCCGGACCTGCCAGTAGGGTTGCCACCTTTTTAAAAATTCTTTACCGGCTGGTGGGGGGCGGGGGAACAAAGGGGCGGGCCATGACATCAAAACGGGCGGTCCGTGATGTCAAAGTGGGCGGGGCCGCACCACAGACGCTAAAAGAGCCAAAAGAAAAGCTAAGTTCAAGGGGATTGGGGGCAGGCTGAGGGCTCTTTTTAATCGCATTACAGATTTACCGGCAGCTGCATTGCCGGTAAATTTGTAATACCGGCCCCGGCCTTGGCAGGTATTTTACCGGCTAGGCCAATAAAATACTGGCCGGGTGGCAAACCTTCCTGCCAGGAGCTCCCTTCTTGTGCACAGGACACAGTGCTTGAAAGGGGTCTTTTCTTAGGAAACCAATTTTCCAATCACAAATGATTTATATTTCTCTCTCTCTCTCTTTCTATATTTATTTATTTATTTATGGAGGTGACTAAGGAAATGTTAAGTAAGGAGATTTTTCCATTTAAATTCTCCATAAAGGGACATGTAAACTCCAGGAAAGGTGTTGCTAAACAGACAATGGTTTCTCTGTTCAAAGACTTGAACAGGTCCTTGAAGCGGGAATATTCTGGAAGGAACAAGCAGGCCAGATTCTCCATTCCGTAATTCCAACTCGCAAGTTGGAGCTCACTTTCCATAAGAAGGCTGTCCTGTAGAAAAGTATTTAATTCTAGTGAGACTGTCAGGCAGTGTCGGACTGGGGCACCTGGGGCCCACCAGAGAAGCTTATCTGAAGGGCCCATTACTCATGAAAGCCCAGAAGGGAAAATAATGTGATAGGGACCTTAGATTGTAAGCTCGCTGGGGCAGAACTAATGGTAATTTGATAGGGAATTTAGATTTTAAGCTCACTGGGGCAGGGACTGAAGATAATGTGCATTCCATTTAATCAACTTAATTAAATAGACTAAAAATGAATGTTACACTTAATTAATCAAGTAAAAGTTCTGTAATCATTTAATTTTTTAATAAACGTTTAATTCCTCATTAGCAAACTCCCATCCAGTCCCAGTAAAATAATTTATAGCTCAACCAGGAGTAGAGCGATGGAGAAATGTAGCAACTGGAAAGAAGCATGAAAATGGGCAATAACATAAAAAAAAATGGGGCAGCAAACAAATGAAGATTCCTCGGGGTGGTGGGCAGTCAGGGTTATACAGTATGTGTGGCTTATGGGAGTAAGATATTCACTGGCAGCTTGTTTCCTTGACACCCAGGGCCCAGGCAGATAAATTCCATATTCCCCCCACTTTACTGACTCACCCCCCCCCCCCATCAGATTGTTTGCTCACCAGCTGAGAAGTAGCCAAGGAGGTAGCAATAGGCAGCTGCAGCTGAGAGCGAATACAGGCAATCAGACCTCCCCAGCGGAGCGATAAGCACAGACCAGGAACCGCACCAGTATTCTTCATTGCACATCTCCCTGATGCAACGCTCTCTGATTCCCCCATCTACGTGAATGGCGCCAGCGAGTGACGTCATCACTGGGCGCACATCGGTAAAAATTATCCCAACCGGAGCGCAGCAGGGACAGTGGAGCTGCTGGGGCAGCAAACGGGTACTAGATGGAGTGGCAGCGGGGCCCACTAGGTACAGGGGGAGGGAGGGAGGGCTGTATAGCTGTGCACAAAACTGGAGCGCATGATCAGAGCAATAGCAAAGTTGTAGGGTAGTGAGTGGTCTAATGGACCCAGGGGCCCACAAGGACTGGGGCCCACCGGGGTTTTTCCCGGTGGGCCAGTCCGACCCTGCTGTCAGGAAGGTCAGATTTCCTGCTGCAGTGCCTGTGGTCCTAGCGCCTGCCGGTCACGCTCAGCCTCCCCCACCGTGCGCGTATGCGCCATAGCGCTGGGGAACTATGTGTTCCCAATGTGGCATGCCGCCCTAGGCACAGGCCTGTGTGGGCATAGAGCAGGAAGGTTACCTGTCTGTGTTAGGAACTCCCAGAGGTGCTGGGGGTGCTGCCTGCAACTGCGAGGAGCAGACGGAGATATGACCAAAAGTCCTCAGAGGCTGAGGAAAGCCAGGAGGCTGAGCAATCCCCCAAAAGAAGTATTGTGAGTACAGGGGTGACCCCCAACTTATGTGTGAATTTAATGGGAAGAATTTATTTTTGTGTTTTGTATCCTGAAATGATCACCCCTGTATGTAAATAAACTGCCGTAAAGAGAAGAAAGTATTTGCTGTGGATCCTGCAAGTTTACAATATATATATATATATATACACAGTATATATATATACCAAGGAAGAAGTTCAGCACTCACAAGATTTGGGAAAAACAGCCAATTATTTTATTGGGCAGTTCAATATTTCAGGCTAAGCCATAGACTTTTACCTTCTCTCCACTTCATAGACTTTATCCCAATCCCCAGGAGGGGTGGTGATTGACATCGGATATTATTACAATGAGAATCCCAGTGGATACACAGGTTACACAACAGTGGCACCAAAAGGACTAACTAAAACATTGTCACTAAACTGTTTTCTTTGAATGCAGTATCTATTTCAGGGGCTTGGTGTGTTTAGACATAGTTATTGACATGCAGTGGTTTTAATCCTAACATGCAAAGCAGGGCCAAGTTGTTCGGCACGCATGTTGCCGACCCACGTGCAGTTCAATGTGCAAGATTGAGCATGCTGATGACCTGTGGCACACAGCGGTGCAGAGAATTAGCCGCAAGCAGTTAGGGGACAAGGTCTGGAATAGGGTTAGGTGGCAGAAGAGGTACAGTATGTGCTTATCACCTTCCTGACACTTTCACCATGGAGTTGTGTTCAGTGGGTTAATGGTGGTGTAAAGAATGGGTGCTGTGGGGCATCACTGAATGTTGCTATGTTGAGCCAAAATCCTCCCCTTGTAAGCTGTTGGCCGTGTGACCAGTAGGAGAGCAGACGTTGTCCCTTTACACCAGACCGGTAGTTGCACACTGGCTTAAATGGGTTGTTCACCTTTGAATTAACTTGTAGTATGATATTCTGTAACAGTTTGCCTTTGGTTTTAATTTTTTTTTTTGTGGTTTTTGATTTATTTAGCTTTCTATCCAGCAGCTGTCCGGTTTGCAATTTCAGCTAGTTGCTAGTATCCAAATTACCCTAGCAACCATGCATTGATATGCATAAGAGACTGGAATATGAATAGGAGAGGCCTGAATAGAAAGATGAGTAATACAAAGTAGAAATAGCAATACATTTGTAGCTTTACAGAGTATTTGTTTTATAGATGGAGTCAGTGATCCCCATTTGAAAGCTGGAAATGCAAATAATTACAAAACAATAAAAAATAGATATTAAAGACCAATTGAAAAATGTCTTAGAATTGGCTGTTCTATAACATACTAAAAATAACTTAAAGGAACAGTTCAGTGTAATAATAATCCTCGCATTCAGCTCAGATTCAGAAGCAACAGTTATGACCCATGTGGACCTCCCTCAAGTCTCTGATTGGTTACTGCCTGCCAGTAAGAGGCAGTGTATAATGTTCTCCCTGAAGATCTGGTGAAGGCAGATAGAGAAGATAGTTTCAAGAAATGTTGGTTGCTCTTCTTGCTATTAAAATGCATGTAGCATGAGATATAACTAGAGTTGCCACCTGATTGGTATCAGGCTGGTAAAAATGATGGTTGATCCCAATGTTATTTATAGGGAAAAAAGATAATTATAAAGGAAGGCCGGTATTTTTTCCCAGAAAAGGTGGCAACCCTAGATATAACTGATCCAAAACAGAGACCTCCTTGCCTTTGGATCAAGTTGAATTTCATGGACACTTATCCATGTGCTGAAGAATAACAAGGCCTCACTTTAATTAGCTCAGTATGACCTTTACCATCCAGAACAACATCATACATTTTAAAGACATTTTAATACAATTTCAGATGTAGCTGATTTAAGCTTAGCGTGAGTGCTATAAATACCCTGTAAAGTAGGTGTAGGCATACAGAGCCAAATGACTAATTGTGATTAGAAGTTGTGGAATTTCTCTCCCTGGGCTTCCCATTTAAGTGAAAGGGGTGGAGGTTGGGTGATTTCCCTCCTCTTTGGCATCCATTGACCTAAAAGGCATGTAATTCTTTGTATGTACATGCCCTTCTCATTCCCATGCAAATTTGCTGTGGAAGCCAAGCTAAACCTGGTGTTTTTCAGTCTCAAAACCCTCACTGGACCATTTTCATTCTGCAAACTGTCAGTTCTGTCACTAGCAGACTCTCCCATTGACTCTCAACTGATCTACTGTATGTGTATTGTATGTACATTTTATGTTGTTGTTATTTATCTCCTTCACCTGGGCCCCTTTATTTGACTCCTGGCAGTACCCCCTAATGGTAGTGCTTCCCCCAATAGATTATTTATCTCTTATCCCTCTTATTTAACTCGACTGAATGTTACAATGTGAAACAGGACCGTAACTACAGAGGAATCAGACCCTGCAACTGCCTGTGTTGGTATATGGGGCACTGACTGATAAGCAGTTTCAATATATGTTTGGGGGGAAAATGTTTTAGTAATATAGTAACATAGTAAGTTAGGTTGAAAAAAGACACACATCCATCAAGTTCAACCGATTAAATCTATATATAACCTGCCTAACTGCCAGTTGATCAAGAGGAAGGCTAAAAAAAAAAAACATTTGAAGCCTCTCCAAGTTGCCTCAGAGGGGAAAAAATCCTTCCTGACTCCAAAATGTCAGAAAATTTATTCTGAAAGTTTAAGTGAGGGGCCTAAAATTGATTTTGATATACATCCCATTCACCTCTATTTATGACTCTGACAGGATCGCCATTAGAAATTCGAGGGGCCCCTTACAACAACATTTTCTGGGCCCCACCCACCCCAGCCCCACCCAAGATCCCACCCACTCCACAGTAAAAGGCCACACAGAAAACAGCTCCCCCCCCCACACACACACACACAGGGTTGGACTGGCCGGCAGGGCACCAGGAAAAAACCAGGCCCCCCAGTACCACCCTGCACACAAGTTTTAAAAAGCCATTGATGGTCAGGGTCCCCCTATAAGTTAAAAAAAAACATTGGCACCAAGGACCCCATAAAAGTTTTTAAAAAATCATTTGTAATCAGGGCCCCTCCCACAAGTTAAAAAAACAAAAACATTGGTGCCAGAGTCCCCCATAAAAGTTTTTCAAAAAACAATGGCGTCAGGGACCCCATAACAGTTTTTAAAAATGCAAATATGGCCATGGCCCCCCCCCCATTACAAGTTAAACATTGGGGCCCCAGGGAATTTTTTTTTAAAAAAAAACATTGGTGGCAGGGGCCTATAGTCTAAAGAATTAAACTAATACATTGGTGGCCAGGGGTTTAATAAAATAAAACAAAAAAACACTTTAGTGTTCAGTAGAACTGAATTTGTGGCTTCGGGACTTCAGTTTCGGCTTCTTTCTTGGCTTCAGGTCTTTTCGCGGCTTCAGGATGTCGGCTCTTCGGGATTTAAAGTAGCTCTGTCCCTAAAATCGGCATCAGTCATTCTACTTCATTCATGGCTTAAATGCAAAAAGTGTGGCAAAAGATGGTGCTTTTTAGTCTCAAAACCCTCACTGGACCATTCTGCAAACTGTCAGTTCTGTCACTAGCAGACTCTCCCATTGACTCATTACTGATCTACTGTGTGTGTATTGTATGTACATTCCCCTCTCATTCCCATGTAAATGTGCTGTGGAAGCCAAGCTAAACCTGTTTGTCACCTTGCTGATGTCATCACTTCACTCAGGTACAAGGACATTTCCTGACAAGCCTCACCAAGCAGAGCTTCATTAGTATAGTGGTCAGTACTGCATCCCCTCTGGGGCTGTGACCAGGGTTCGAATCCCTGATGGAGCAGCTGGTGTGTCTTTTATGTTGTTGTTATTTATCTCCTTGGGATTTTTAAGGATATTATAAGTTACTGAGGAGTTCCATGAATCATGGAACTCCAAGGTAGCTTCTAATATCTTCTTTTTTTTTTTTAACAGGGGGTACTTTATTTATTATAATACACAGGTTACAGTGAGTCATGTGACAGAAATGACATCACTAAGCACAGATTAAAAGGATATAATTGTCAGGATATTCGTGGCTCTTGTGTATTATTTGATTATAATACACAAAAGCTATGAATATCTTGTAAATTATATCCTTATAAACGGTGAGTTCTGATGTCATTTCTGTCACATGACTCCCTGAAATTTGTGTATTATAATAAATAAAGTACTCCCAGTTGCAAAATATTAGGATATTAGAAGTTACCTCGGAGTTCCGTGACCTGTATAAATACACTCAGCCTTCAGCCTTGTGTTATTATATGGTCATGAAACTCCTCGGTAACTTATAATATCCTTATAATTTACAAGAGGGAGTACTTTATTCACTATATAATACACAAAAGCCATGAATATCCTGTAAATTATATCCTTATAAACGGTGAGTTCTGATGTCATCAGTTATAAACAGTGAGTTCTGATGTCATTTCTGTCACATGACTCACTGAAACTTGTGTATTATAATAAATAAAGTACCCCCACTTGCAAAATATGAGGCTATTAGAAGGCCTTCGGCCTCGTATTTTTATATAGTCATGAAACTCCTCGGTAACTTATAATATCCTTATATTTTACAAGAGGGGGTACTTTATTCACTATATATTGTATTAATGTTGCAAGCAATAACTGAACAGTTTATTACTATATAAATATATTTTGTGTACAGTATGATCACTGAAATGTGAAATAATGACACTAAAAACATTGTATGATTATCACTCTTCCAATAGAATTAAACCTGCCTATAAAAAAAAATAAATAAAAAGATTACATTCAATTGAAGAAAAAACAATAAAAATTTTACAAAAAAACAGGACAAAATGAGGCAAAATCAATTAAACTGAAAATCAGCCTGACTATTTCGGACTTTTCGGGAAAAAAATCCAAACAATTCGGCTTTTCAGGAAAAAGCCAGAAAAACTCTCACTCGTCTTTATCAAGTTCTTCTCTGATCCAATTCAATTGTGCTTTTTTTTTTTTTTATTAATAAATAAGGTCAAATCGTGGATTCTAGTTTGGTTGGAATTTTTTATTTTAAAACCTCAGATAAATCCGGATTTTGATAAATACTCTGTTGGCATGTTTCCCCTTGATGCATTATTAAAGGTGGATCTACTGATTTAATTCTGCTTCACGTTTCTTTTTTTAATTATAATATAATAAATATATAATATATTTATTGATTTTGTACAAAAAGTATCATTTTTTAACAAAAACAAGCTCCTATAGATATGTCATGTCTGTGTTCCAGGTCTTAAGCTGGCCATAGATGTTGAGATTTTTAAAAGATCAGATCCTGATCGTGAGACCACGATCTTCTCGTACGAATTGACCATCAACTAAAAAGACCAATTTGCCAAGAAAACAAAGGGGAGCTGTCTGCTTGGCCCTGCAAACGTAGATAGATTGCACTGGGGCCAGGGTTCGAATCCCTGATGGAGCAGCTGGTGTGACTTTTGTGTTGTTGTTATTTATCTCCTTGGGATTTTTTTTTTGAGGATGTTATAAGTTACTTTGGAGTTCCATGACCATATAACACCACAAAGCCAAAGGCCGAGTCATGTTAGTCCAAGGTAGCTTCTAACAGGGGAGACTTTATTTATTATAATACTCAGGTTACAGTGAGTCATGTGACAGAAATGACATCACTAAGCACAGATTAAAAGAATATAATTTTCAGGAAATTCGTGGCTCTTGTGTATTAGATGATTATATTGTATTCATGTTGCAAGCGATAACTGAACAGTTTATTACTATATAAATATATTTTGTTAAGATGTGTACAGTATGATCACTGAAATGTGAAATAATGACATTAAAAATATGATTATCGCTGTTCCAATAGAATTAAACCTGCCTTTTTAAAAAAAAAAAAAAAATTGACATTCAATTAAAGAAAAAACAATAAAAATTAGCCAAAACAAACACAACAAAATGAGGCACAATCAGTTAAACTGGAAATCAATTTTCCTTGTATGAGGTAAAAATCATGCTTAGACTGGAAATTAGTTCTGTAAGTTTCTAATACAGGTATGGGACCTGTTATCCAGAATGCTCGGGACTTGGGGTTTCCAGATAACAGATCTTTCTGTACCTTAAATGCACTAGAAACGTTAAATAAACCCAATAGGCTGGTTTTGCTTCCAATAAGGATTAATTATATCTTAGTTGGGATCAAGTACAAGCTACTGTTTTATTATTACACAGAAAAAGGTAATCATTTTTAAAAATTTGGATCATTTGGATAAAATTAAGTCTATGGGAAATGGCCTTTCCATAATTCAGACCTTTCTGGATAACAGGTTTCCAGATAACAGATCCCATACCCTAATGCTTTTGTGAGTATGTATTTTTTTCAATTTAGATTCATTTATTTATTTTCAGTTTCTGTCAGTTCTGTTAGCGACAATTGATTTTGTTTTTGTTATGGTGAAAATGGTTGTGACAGGAGGCTGTGATTTTAAGGGGGTTGTTTATTAAAGTCTGAATTCCTAAAACTCGAAAACTTCAAGTTTTTTTTACCATAAGATCCAAATTTTTTGTGAAAAACTCCAATATTTCCATTTATTACACCCCCAGGATGGAAAAAGTCGAAATCCGAAAATCTGGCATCTCAGACCTGCTGAGGTTGTATATACCGTATATACTCGAGTATAAGCCGTCCCGAGTATAAGCCGAGGTACCTAATTTTACCTCCAAAAACTGGGAAAGCTTATTGACTCGAGTATAAGCCGAGGGTGAGAAATGCAGCAGCTTCTGGTAAGTTTCAATCTCGTTTTTGGATGACTATTCTTAGGCGCCGGCTACTATTCTAAGCGCCGGCGAATATTCTAAGGCACCGGCGAATATTCTTAGGCGCCGGCTACTATTCTAAGGCGCCGGCGACCGTTTTTAGCGCTTGACCCGAGTATAAGCCGAGGTAGAGTTTTTCAGCATATTTTGGGGGCTAAAAACTCGGCTTATATTCGAGTATATACGGTAAGTCAGTGGGAGAGGTCCCTATCCTATTTAGAAGTGTCTGTGGTCTGCGCTGGAATTAGCCTGACTATTTTGGACTTTTCGGGAAAAAATCCAAACAATTCAGCTTTTCAGGAAAAAGCCAGAAAAACTCTCACTCGTTTTTATCAAGTTCTTCCCTGATCCAATTCAACTGTAGATTTTTTATTAATAAATAAGGTCAAATCATGGATTCTAGATTGGTCTGAGTTTTTTATTTTAAAAACTCAGATAAATTCGGATTTTGATAAATACTCTTTTGGCATGTTTCCTGTAGATGCATTATTAAAGGTGGATCTACTGATTTAATTCTGCTTCAGGTTTATTTTTTTAATTATAATATAATATATATAATATATTTATTGATTTTGTACAAAAAGTATAATTTATTAATAAAAAAACAGCCTCCTATAGATATGTCATGTCTGTGTTCCAAGTCTTAAGATCCCCATAGACGCGGCAATTCTTCTAGCCGAACGACCGATTTTAGGGAAGCCCGACCAATCCTTCGAAATTATCGTGCGGTTAGTGGGATTCGAACGATCGTACATCTTACGATTTTTCGGCCGACATCTGTCGGGAAATTGATCGGCCAGGTCAAAAAATCTTTGTCGGTCCCAGTACAATCTATCTATGTTTGCAGGGCCAAGCAGGCAGCTCCCCTTTGTTTTCCTGGTAAATTGGTCTTTTAAGATCAGGCTCTCATCTTTTAAAAATCTCAACATCTATGAACAGCTTTAGGGACGGGAGGTAGGTATTGTTAGTATGGGGAGAGTAAAGGGATGGTAGGGGCACTTTTGATGTCTTTATTCACCGTTCTAATCTGTAACACTTAACTGACCTTATCTATTTAACTACATTCCCCTTTCATTCCCATATAAATGTGCTGTGGAAGCCAAGCTAAACCCGTTTGTCACCTTGCTGATGTCATCACTTCACTCAGGTACAAGGACATTTCCTGACAAGCCTCACCAAGCAGAGCTTCATTAGTATAGTGGTCAGTACTGCATCCCCTCTGGGGCTGTAACCAGGGTTCAAATCCCTGATGGAGCAGGTGGTGTGACTTTTATGTTGTTGTGATTTATTTATCTCATTTGGATTATATTATAAGTAACAGAGGAGTTCCATGACCATATTAAAGCATAAAGCCAAAATCTGAATGCTATAGGCCATGGATTTTTAATATCCTCATATTTTGTCAACAGGGGGTACTTTATTTATTATAATACACAAGTTACAGTGAGTCATGTGACAGAAATGACATCACTAAGCTCCGATTGTAACCAATGACATCACTAAGCACCGTTTATAAGGATATCATTTACAGGATATTGATGGCATATTATATCATGATATTGTATTGTATTGAAGGGGGAAAAAAATGACAAAATTAGACAAAAGAAACCAGACAAAATGGAAATTAATTTTCATTGTATGAAGTAATAAATTGTGACCAGAAATTAGTTCTGTAACGGGTTATAGAAATCATGTTTTTGTGAGTACATCATTTTTTTTAAATTGAGTTCATTTATTTGATTGCAGTTCCCATCAGTTCTTTTGGCGACAATTAATTTTGTTTTTGTAATGGTGAATATGATTGTGACAGGAGACAGTGATGGTGTGTTTTCTGTAAAAGCGTTATTAACGGCGGATCTACTGATTTAATTTTGCTGCGGGTTACTTTGTTTTAATTGAAAATTGATTGTGTGCAACAAAGGAACATAAACAGGCTCCTATAGATATGTCAAATCTATGTTATAGCTAAAGTGGCCATAAACAGGGAAATCCGCTCGCTTGGTCATGTTTGTCGCCAAATGGCCGGATCTCTTCCCGATATTCCCACATTGAGGTTGAGGCCCTAGGGCCGAACAAGTGGATTAAAATGGAGGCAATATGGGCGGTTGGATTGCGGGACATCAACGAACAGATGCGACTGCAATCCAACGGGATTTTTTAACCTGCCCGATCGAGATCTGGCCGACTTGGGGACGCCCATCAGAGGGCCCCACACACGGGCCAGTAAGCTTCTAACTCGGTTTGTCGGCAGCTTTTATCGGCCTTTAGTGTTGGAGCAAATTTCCCAATTCTGGCTGGGGTACGGTACCATCTAAAAAGTAATTCGTAGCCTGGTTCCAGCAGAACTGTATTTGATAGCTGTGTTTCAGATTTGCCAAGTTTTAAAGTTTAAGCCACTGCTCATCTTCAATACTATTACACGATTCTTGTTCCCAGACTACTGCTTAAAATATGAATGTACATTAAAAGTTACCTATAGGTCATGTTGATTGTTTTTTGCTGAGAAGTTTGTTTATCTATGTTATTGTTAATTGAAGTTCCTAAACCTGACTGTTTTTGCCAACCTGACTGTCCCATCTCAGCCTGTCATTTAAAGGAATAGTTCAGTGTGAAAATAAAAACTGTGTTAATAGATAGGCTGTGCAAAATAAAAAATGTTTCTAATATAGTTAGTTAGCCAAAAATGTAATGTATAAAGGCTGGAGTGAACAGATGTGTCACAAAAACGACTCACTCAACCACACTTAACTCTTGGGTTTGGCTACAAGGGGTTACAATCAGTCTCTCAATCACCTTACACACAGGTTAGACTAACAACAGACACCCCAAAAACACACCAACACCCACAAAGTTCATTCGCTGCCACCATCTATCATTAACAGGCGATAGAAACCTAATGTGACTATTCCCCTGCCCTCTATAACAGGTAATAACTCACATTACACAATATATCAAACACTCTCTCCTATGGTAGTTACTCAGGGTAAGATCCTACTAGTCTAACAAGCACTCCAGCAGCCAAAGGGTTAATCTACATTCAAACACACTTTCCTGCTAGCCGTACTAGTTATCCAACATACAAATAGGCAACTTTCCCTTTCCACACATACGAAGAGTTCATACACGTAGGCACAAGCATTCATAGGGCAATGAGTTCGTTTAGAGCACAAGGACTAACGTATTAAATGATATTTAATATTTAAAAGAAACAGTGCATATGTATATATATAAATGATATTACAAAGATGACATATAGTTGCAAATACAGTAAATAAAATAAAAGGGAGTAAAAACACAAAGAAAACCCTTACTTTACCAAGTTTTGAAGTAGTCAGTGTATTTCCTCTGAGGCACGAGTTGGAAGCTGGACATACAATCCACTGAAGAAATGGAGCCTCCTTGTATGACAATGTGATATTGGGAATGTCACCTTTTTATTTCCTGCTGGGACACTCCCCTCATTACCTTATGCATGAGGTAGGAGTGCCCAGGAACATGTCATTTACGACCCCCTGCAGGGGGTTTGCTACTCTCAGGCAATATTCCCCAATATCCCTTAATATAATATGGGTACTTGCCAGTACCCAATACTATAATAAAAACATGGGCAGGCTGTGATTCATATGTGGGCAAGAAGAACAATACCAAACACTAATAGGTTCCCACTTTCCAGTCCCCTAGGAACCAGCCCTCCTAACAGGTGGGTATAGGCTAGCCCTGTTTGGTATTGTTAGGAAGCATGTGACCTCCTCATAACCAATATGTAAGTTATGAGGTTGTGAATCCTATGACACAGGAGATATGGATACTTTCCTATAATCCATAAGTTTCTACTAGCTATCCCCCCTGCTGCTCTAGGTCCACAGCTCTGTTCTTTGATCAGCCGATCAAAGAACAGACTGGCCCAGCTTCCTTGCCCAAATGGTGTGGCTCCAGACCGTCTCAGATAACAGATATGGATGTCACCCTTCCCCAGCCCCCTGGTGAGATATAATAATAAAGGGTCTCTGTGTGAGCCTGAGACTGAGTAATTAAGTATTAACTTTTAAAATGCCAGTGCAAGATGGCCCTGGCATTACACCTCCCCCCTCAGGAATGGGTACAGAGGATGGCCTATCGGCCTTCACCTGTGCCCACTAGCTCAGCACAGTCTCCCTGTCTGGAAAGTACGTACTGACATAAGAGTTTGGTAACCCCATCACCTGAGTTCTTTGGTCAACGGTGAACATGCTACTGACCTGTGACCCTCCTATGCCCTCTGTTCCCTGGGCCATCGCAACTAAATCTAGTAAAGAATCTGATTCCTCAGCCATACCACAAACCGGCATTACAGAGACCTCCCGCTCGTAATGGGCCTTGATCATGTTTACATGATAGACCTTTTTTCTTTTTCCATCTTCATCTAGGGCAATTACGTAATTCACATCATTAGCCCGTTCTAGAATAGTGTATGGGCCTTCCCAGGCAGCCTGTAGCTTATTCTGACGCATTGGCACCAGGACCCACACCTTCTGTCCCGCTTCATAAACCCTTTCTCTGGCATGGCGATCATACCATTGTTTCTGGTAGGCCTGTGCCTGGGTTACATTGTTATGTGCCAATCCCGTCAATGCCTCCATCTTTTCCCGGAATCGTATTACATATTCAACTACTGACACCTCAGGAGTATCTAGCTTGCCTTCCCATGCCTCCCTTACCAGATCTAAGGGGCCACGTACCCTCCGCCCATATAACAGTTCAAATGGGGAAAAGCCAGTGGATGCCTGTGGTACCTCTCTGTAGGCAAATAGGAGGTGTGGGAGATAACGCTCCCAGTCCTTCCCTTGGGATTCTACAAAGGTCTTTAGCATATGCTTTAGGGTGCCATTAAAACGTTCACACAGGCCGTTAGTCTGGGGGTGGTAAGGGCTGGCAATTAGGTGGTTCACCTGTATTTTCTTACACAGGCACTGCATCAGGTTAGACATGAATTGAGTCCCCTGATCAGTGAGCATTTCTTTGGGAAATCCCACTCTTGAAAATATGCTTAAGAGGGCATCAGCAACCTTGTCTGCCCGGATGGAGGATAGGGCTACTGCTTCTGGGTACCGGGTAGCATAGTCTACCACAGTGAGAATAAACCGTTTCCCTGAACTGCTGGGTATAGCTAAGGGCCCTATGAGATCCACAGCTACCCTTTGGAAGGGTTCATCAATAATTGGTAACGGAACTAATGGGGCCCTTCCCATATCTCTATTTTTCCCCACTCGCTGACAAGTCTGGCACGAACGACAGTAATTGGCAATGTCTGTACCCATGTTAGGCCAATAGAAATTATGTACTAAACGGGCCTTGGTTTTCTGTACCCCTAAATGCCCAGCTAAGGGGATTTCATGAGCTATTCTTAGGAGCTGTTCCCTAAATTGCAAAGGCACCACTAGTTGCCGGTCACTTACCCACTTCTCTTGGGTAGTTGTAGGCATGGATTCCCTGTACAACCTATTTTCATGCCAGTATATTCTTTCTTTATCAGTCTCAGCAGGGGGTTGGGCTGCAAGGCCTCTCATCTTTTCGAGGCTGGCATCGGTCAGGAGGGCTGCCTCAAATTCCCGACTGCTTGCCTCAAACCTGGGATCTGGTGTGAGTGTGAGCAGGGCCCCAGAAGCTGGAACCCCCCTGTCCTCTGGGTCAGGACACAGCAACGCTACAGGCAGGGGACTTCCTTCAGAGGGGCCCCCCTCCCCACTCAGTGACAGACCCTCCAGCCCTGTACCCCCAGTCTGATACTGGCTTGCCCTTACAGACTGCTGCCGGGTTACTGCTGCAACACAGGGGAGGTTCCCCCCTCCCACATCACAGTGGCTTGCTACTGGGAATCCCCCTACACTCCCAGCGAAATTGTTCTCCCCCCGAGATAGAGATGGGACATACACTTCCCCTCCCCCCAGGTCTATGCATGGGGATTCAGCTGGCTCTAATACAGAATTGCATGCAACCACATCCTGATTTCCCTCCCAGCCCCCATCACAATCAACATCATTATCAGATACCTGTAGATGAGCAGGATTCACGTAGGGCTCTGCTGGCTCCAGAGGGTCCCCTGCGGGCACATACTGTGACACCAACCTGCCCAAGTCAGTACCCAGTAACACATTAGTAGGGATGGTATCCGACACCCCTACCTCCCGCAACCCCCTCCCTGCTCCCCAATCCAGGTAAACCCGTGCCATGGGCACTGAAGGATGGACTCCCCCAAATCCTGTGACAGCCATAGTCTTCCCGGGAATAATATCCTCACAGTTTACTAGCTCTGGGCGCACTAAAGTCACCTCTGCTCCTGTGTCTCTGAGTCCCACAGTTACCTGAGTGCCCACGGTAACCGGCTGCAGATTGTCCTTGTGGCTCCCCTCCATCCCAGCAACAAACAAAACAGAAGGAGATGGGCCAGGGGGTTTTCCAGGTGGTGTAGGTTTCCTTTTGTCAGGGCAGACATGACTAAGGTGGCCCACCTTATTACATATAAAACAGCGGCGTGCATCCACTTGCCCCGGCCTTACCCCTGGGCTTCCTGCAGGAGCAGCTGCAGATCCCCCCGGTTTGCAAGAAGGGAAGGAGGGGCTTCCTCCTGACTTTCCTCCTTTCCAGCTATGGGACCCTGGGTTTGGAATAGGCTTCCTGGCTGCTGGCATCCGGTTTGCAGTATATGCATCTGCAATTTGTGCTGCCTGATCGGCAGTTTTGGGCTCACGGTCAAGGACAAACTGCTGGACTTCCACTGGACAGATACACAGGAACTGGTCCAGTATCATCAGGTCCTCCAATTCTGTAAATGTTGAGACACTGCGACCCTGTACCCACTGATGGAAGGTGATTCTCAGCCTCCCAACCACATCGGTGTAGCTGTCGTGGGCCCCACGCTGTAGACTCCTGAATTTCTTGCGGTGCACCTCTGGGGTGAGGTTAAAGTGCCTAATCAAAGTTTTTTTTATTTCATCATAGTCCCCATCATATTCTGGTGGAAGGTCCGCAAAAACTTCCAGAGCTTTGCCCTTAAGCCCTGGGGTCAGGAAACTTGCCCACTGCTCACGGGGTAAATGAAATTGCCTGCAGGTTTTTTCAAACCCCCTCAGAAAAGTGTCCAGATCCCCATCCTTCTCCATCACGGGAAAATTCTCCAGACGGGGTTTGAAGACATTGGCCTCCCTGGAGTCACTGCTGTGAGGTGGGGCAGTACCTTTTTGGAGCCGTGCCATCTCCAGCTGGAATTGTCGTTCTGCTTGGCGCTCAGCAGCCTCCCTCTCTGCTGCTGCTGCTGCTGCTTCCCTCTCGGCTTGGCGCTCAGCTGCCTCCCTCTCTGCTGCTGCTGCTGCTGCTGCTTCCCTCTCGGCTTGGCGCTCAGCTGCCTCCCTCTCTGCTGCGGCCTGGCGTTCTGCTGCTGCAGCCTCGGCCTGCTGGTATTGTAGTATAAGTTGTAGCCGTAAGTTAGGGTCCGATGAGCCCAGCTGCTGCAAAACCAGTTGCAGAGAAGATCCTGTACCACTCTGCGAACTGTTGCTGCCACTCTCATCAGAGTGGTACTGGCCAATAGCAATGTCCATGGTTTGGCCCACTTGCCCAGTGCTGGACTCTTGGTCACTTTCAACCAGGGATGCAATAAGCCATTCCTTGGTCTGATTTGCTACTGCAATCCCTCTCTCCTCACAGAGTCTGGACAGCTGTTCCTTGCTCTGCCTCTTGTAGGATGCCATCTCAGAGGACAATTGCCAAATAAAAGATAGGAAAGAAAAAAGAAGGGAAGGGCACTACTGTTTGCAAGTATGTCTTTTCTAGACTATGCACTGCGTTTGTCCTTGAAGACTGTATATTCCTCGCAAGGATGTACAGTCCTTTAGTGCAAGGGTTAAACACTTAATCCAAGCACTAATGCTCTAATAAAAAATTAAATTATGCCACCGCTGCCAACCAATTGTCACAAAAACGACTCACTCAACCACACTTAACTCTTGGGTTTGGCTACAAGGGGTTACAATCAGTCTCTCAATCACCTTACACACAGGTTAGACTAACAACAGACACCCCAAAAACACACCAACACCCACAAAGTTCATTCGCTGCCACCATCTATCATTAACAGGCGATAGAAACCTAATGTGACTATTCCCCTGCCCTCTATAACAGGTAATAACTCACATTACACAATATATCAAACACTCTCTCCTATGGTAGTTACTCAGGGTAAGATCCTACTAGTCTAACAAGCACTCCAGCAGCCAAAGGGTTAATCTACATTCAAACACACTTTCCTGCTAGCCGTACTAGTTATCCAACATACAAATAGGCAACTTTCCCTTTCCACACATACGAAGAGTTCATACACGTAGGCACAAGCATTCATAGGGCAATGAGTTCGTTTAGAGCACAAGGACTAACGTATTAAATGATATTTAATATTTAAAAGAAACAGTGCATATGTATATATATAAATGATATTACAAAGATGACATATAGTTGCAAATACAGTAAATAAAATAAAAGGGAGTAAAAACACAAAGAAAACCCTTACTTTACCAAGTTTTGAAGTAGTCAGTGTATTTCCTCTGAGGCACGAGTTGGAAGCTGGACATACAATCCACTGAAGAAATGGAGCCTCCTTGTATGACAATGTGATATTGGGAATGTCACCTTTTTATTTCCTGCTGGGACACTCCCCTCATTACCTTATGCATGAGGTAGGAGTGCCCAGGAACATGTCATTTACGACCCCCTGCAGGGGGTTTGCTACTCTCAGGCAATATTCCCCAATATCCCTTAATATAATATGGGTACTTGCCAGTACCCAATACTATAATAAAAACATGGGCAGGCTGTGATTCATATGTGGGCAAGAAGAACAATACCAAACACTAATAGGTTCCCACTTTCCAGTCCCCTAGGAACCAGCCCTCCTAACAGGTGGGTATAGGCTAGCCCTGTTTGGTATTGTTAGGAAGCATGTGACCTCCTCATAACCAATATGTAAGTTATGAGGTTGTGAATCCTATGACACAGGAGATATGGATACTTTCCTATAATCCATAAGTTTCTACTAGCTATCCCCCCCGCTGCTCTAGGTCCACAGCTCTGTTCTTTGATCAGCCGATCAAAGAACAGACTGGCCCAGCTTCCTTGCCCAAATGGTGTGGCTCCAGACCGTCTCAGATAACAGATATGGATGTCACCCTTCCCCAGCCCCCTGGTGAGATATAATAATAAAGGGTCTCTGTGTGAGCCTGAGACTGAGTAATTAAGTATTAACTTTTAAAATGCCAGTGCAAGATGGCCCTGGCATTACAAGATGTCTAATAAAACAGCCAGAATCCAACTTCCTGCTTTTCAGCTCTATAACTCTGAGTTAGTCAGTGACTGTAAGGGGGGCCACATGGTACATTTCTGTTCAGTGAGTTTGTAATTGACCCTCAGCATTCAGCTCAGATTCAAAAGCAACAGATATGACCCATGTGGCCTCCCCTCAAGTCTCTGATTGGTTACTGTCTGGTAGCCAGGGCAACCAGTCAGTGTAAACAAAGAGAGTTGAAAAGCAGGAAGTAGTGATCTGACTGACTTGTTATACATGAAATCATTCCAGCCTTTATACATTACATTTTTGGCTAACTAACTATATTAGAAACATTTTTTATATTGCACAGTCTATCTATTTACCCAGTTTTTATTTTTACACTGAACAATTCCTTTAAAGGAAAACTATACCCCCAAAATGAACACTTAAGCAACAGATAGTTTATATCATATGAAGTGGCATATTAAAGAATCTTACCAAACTGGAATATATATTTAAGTAAATATTGCCCTTTTATATCTCTTGCCTTGAGCCACCATTTCGTGATGGTCTGTATGCTGTCTCAGAGATCACCTGACCAGAAATACTTCAACTCTAACTGTAACAGGAAGAAGTGTGGAAGCAAAAGACACAACTCTGTCTGTTAATTGGCTCATGTGACCTAACAAGTATGGTTTGTTGGTATGTTTGTGAGTACAGTGAATCCTACGATCCCAGGGGGCGGCCCTTATTTTTTAAAATGGCAATTTTCTATTTAAATTACCCAATGGCACATACTACTAGAAAAGTATATTATTATGAAAATGGTTTATTTACATGAAGCAGGGTTTTACATTTGAGCTGTTTTATGCAATATCTTTTTATAGAGACCTACATTGTTTGGGGGGTATAGTTTTCCTTTAAAGTTTCTAATGCTAACGGACTCCTGCTGCACAAATATGGCAGCCCCCTCATACAGGAACATGGGGCATCAGACAGGTAGTGATGGGTGAATAAATATGCCTGGCCTGAATTCGCAGCGAATTTCCACGTTTTGCAGACGGCAAATAAAGACGCAAATCTCCCCGAAAATTCGCTGGTGAAAATTTACCGGGTTCAATTTCCGACTTTCACTATTTTTTCGTGAAATCGTTCGAATTGCTCAATTTGTTTGTGAAAACCTTTAAATTGCTTGATTTTAGTGAAAACTTTAGAATTACTCAATTTTTCTGTGAAAACTTTCGAATTGCTTGATTTTTTTTGGTGAAAACTTTCGAATTGCTCGATTTTTTGGTGAAAATGTTCGAATTTATATTGTTCGATTTTTTCACAAACTTTCTGATTTCACCATATTTCTTGAATTTTTCGCCGTTTTGCGAGAAATTCGTGATTTTTTCGGCGAAGTGAAATGGAAGAAATTCACCCATCACTACAGACAGGTAAAAACATTGTGCAAAGACTGTATGGCAAAGTTATAAGTAGCTTTCAAAGGCAATATTATGATATTCTGGTGTCAGTATCTCTTTAATATGGAAATATATAAATGAGATTGCCCTACGAGGTGGTTTCTCATTCAGGAACCATCGTTCAAAGATGATAACTGTTTGTCACTGAGGATTAAAACGTTTCCAATATTTGCTTATAAAACAGACTATATAGGAAGCCTAGTACAGCTCAGCCTCGGGAAGGAGGAAGTGTTTACGTAGGGCTTAAATTATTGAAGAATCGCTGGGAGTCAACATGGAATGTATTCTGGTAAGTTTATGGTCTGCCCACCATCGAAAAAGTGTTGGTCGGGAATGAAGAGGTGATTTCTCAATATGGGTACCACTGGGATATGTAAGGCCTCTGTGATTTATGTGTCCAGCAAAGGGAGTGTTTAATAGGGTGTGGTAAAAGCATTTTCCAGGTTAAACCATAAGGGCACAGAGGTTTTCATGTGAAGAGGGGGGAAAGCTAACAGTTGAGCTGCCTGATAACTTGTATAAAGATGTGGGAAGCCTGACCCTCCTGGATCTCTGGATCTATATAGAACAGTTCGCCAAACCAACTAGTTACCTAATTAGTTTAATAGATTTATCATACAATCACCTAATTTAGGAACATCAATTTGTGGGTGAATAAGAGTAGGGAGTATTCTAAAAACTTAACAGTTTAGGGAGCAAAGTCATCTTAATCGCCTAGATCTTACCTATCCACATTATTTGGTATTTCCCCAGTCTTTAAGGAGTTTGGCCAGTTTCTTAAAGGGGTTGTTCACCTCCCAACAGTTTTTTCAGTCTAGTTGGCTTCAGATAGTTCACCAAAAATAAAGACTTTTTCCAGTTACTTTCTAAGTGTGACTTTTTTCCCAATATTGCAGCTCTGGGGGCGGGGTCGCTGACTCTCTACTGTTTTAAATGAATATAGTTGATCCATTTCATATCTTTGTCCCTGGTGAATTAATACAATAGTTGCTAATACTCCAGAGATGCTGCTGAGAAATGGATCAACTAAATGTTGCAAAACTGTAAAAGATCAATATCTGCACCTGAATTACTGAGCTGCCAGACTCAAACACCAGAGACAGGGACATTCAACTTTTTTGGAAAAATGGTAAAAAAATAAAAAATAGAAAGTAATTGAAAAAAAGTCTTTATTACTGGAGAACAACTCAACTGAAAAAGTGTTTGGAAGGTGAACAACCCCTTTAAAAAGGTGAGGATAATTATATTGATATAAATGAGTTGGGGAATTTGATATATTTAAGTGTAGGATAGAAATAGAGGTCGGTTGCCATAGAATCTTGAAGTTCAGTGTTAATAGTTTTTCCGTTACTTTCATAAGGAAACAACTTCAATCTTGGCTTTATTAATCTTCTCTTTAATCATTGGTATGAATAATGAGAAGACCAGAACATTTTCAATTGCAACACGTAAGTAAGTAAGTTGTATAAATTAGGCAGAGAGGTCAAGGGCTTAGTGATTAATAAAGTGACATTGTCTGCAAACAGACTAAATTTGTGTGTATTTGTTCCTATCTGAATGCCACAAATGTAGGGCTGGGCCCTTATAACTATGGCAAGTTGTTCTATTGTCAAATCAAATAAGAGTGGGGAAAGAGGACAGCCTTGACAAGTACCTCAAACGGTAGGAAAAATATGTGAAGCAGTTTGCGTAATTGTGAGCATTGCTCTGGGAGAATTATATCTGCTTCTAATCCATTGAAAATAATTGGTACCAAATCCCCATTGTTATAAATAGTAAAAAGTAAAATATAAATAGTCTCACAATAATGTATCAAAAGCTTTCATTATGTCAAGTATAAGAAGCATAGCTGGGGTGGAGGAAGATTTAGCTTTTGCTATCATGAGGAGCAAACGGCAGATTGCATCTGGTGCTTGTCACCCCAAATGAACCTGACTTAATCTTTATGAATTATTGCGGGAGTTTATCATGAAGTCTGGTTGTCAGGACCTTTGCCATCATTTTAACATCTTATGTTCAAGACTGAGATGAGTGACAATTGCAACTTTCTGTAAGATCCATGCCAGGTATTGGGGATATCTTGGCTGTAAGCATATTGGTGGAGAAAGTGTCTCCATGAAGGAGTCAGATAAGGTACAAGGAGATGAGAACATTTCCTTTAGTATATAGCTAAGGTCACATCTTGGTCAGGAGCTTTAGGGAGTTTAAGGGGCAAATTTACTTAGCTCCGAAGTTGCGCCAGCAATGGCTTCACTCACTTCGCAACACTTCGCCAGGCGTAGATTCACCAGGGCAGCGCAAATTCACTAAAATCCGAAGTTGCGTCCAGGGAGCCAAAAGGTAGCGAAGTTGCGCTAGCGTTAATTCGTCAAGCAAAGCGAAGTTACGCTAGTGTTGCCTAATTTGCATATGGCACCAAGTTAAAGTACAATGGACATATATCTTGCAGCAAATACATTACACTACACAAGACCGGGAAACCTTAATAAAATAAAATAGAGTTGTTATATTGCCCTACACATGAGCCCAGTGTATAGTTTATGTGTCATATGTTAGGAAATGTAGGGGGGGGAAGGAGGGTACCCACAAAAAATTACGATCTTTTTCAGCCTATCACCCTGAAAAAAGTAAAAGACGACAGCGTTTTATGGGACGTGAAAATGATGTCACGCTGGCGAATTGTTGCTAGTGTTAGTCACTTCGCCGTTTAGTAAATTTGCCCCTAAGAGTCTTGATGGCTGCCTGAAACTCTATAACTGTACTAAGTGTTTCCAATTGTGTACGTTGGTTCAGTGAGAGAGGGGCTGCTTTCTAACTTTTAAGAAAGAAGGTTCCATCTTTATATTTTGAAAGGGTTTGTTACAGTGAGAGCTGTGAAATTGTGAAATTCTTCCCCCTGGACATCCCCTAATCAAGTGAAAGGGGCATGTTACTTTTTGTATGTAAATGCCCTTCTCATTCCCATGTAAATGTGCTGTGGAAGCCAAGCTAAACCTGTTTGTCACCTTGCTGATGTCATCACTTCACTCAGGTACAAGGACATTTCCTGACAAGCCTCACCAAGCAGAGCTTCATTAGTATAGTGGTCAGTACTGCATCCCCTCTGGGGCTGTAACCAGGGTTCGAATCCCTGATGGAGCAGCTGATGTGACTTTTATATGGTTATCGTTTATCTCCTTACTTTTTTCAGGGTTCTCATTTAATCCTGGCCACTCCATGTCAACTACTGATGGGTTAGCCCCTCATCTTGCTTCATACACAATGACCTACTACTAATAAGTTTTGAATAGTTCCCTCATCTCATCTCGATACCAAAGTATTTTTTCCTTCTGTCGGCTCTTCCAGCATAATAGGCTGTGTTTGCTCTAGAGGTAGCAAGGGCCTTGCTGACTGTGTAATAAAGGGCTATGGTTTGCCATAAAATCTAGGTCTGGTGACAGATGTAGGCTTCACTAACTTCCTGCATGAGAGGTTTGCCCAGAATTACAGGAACCAAGAGTAGAAATGTGTTTTCAGCCCAATCTAGATAATAATGGGAATCTTTTTAGAAAACTGCAAGTGCCATTTCCAGACGTCCTCACTACAGGGGGTCTATCACTGGGGGTCAGTGAGTATGAGCAGCTTGCATACTGTAGCTCAGTAATATCAGTTCACTGTAGATGACTTGGTGACTTATATCACTAGGGACTTTGGAGGCTGGCAGGATATATGTCTTTCATTATTAAGGAGCTCACTAACCTACTGGGTCAATACAAACAATGGAACACATCTCTAACCACTTACAGCTAGCAGCTACTCAGCCCCCTATGTGGCATAGGCATATACCTGACCTAACATTCCAACGTATGTTGACTTCAATCCAGACCAATGGTTTTCTTCTGGTGCTTATACACTGGTGTGACCTTGTCTGCTTACCAAGCAATGAGAGCCCCGGCCTAGCTTGTTCCCAGCCTGGTCTGTCTATGACTCCTACCAAGTTGTGCCCTATGCTACCATGTGACCTCTTGCTATGGCCTTGAGCAGTTCCTGGACCACTGAAACAATACTGGAAAGGAAATAGCAGATGGAGAAGAATTGCCCTATTCCAAGAGAATCAGTGTTGGAGTTGACCACCAGAAAACCTGACAGTTAAGTCCGTTTTGCCCACCTATGGAAGCAGTTCCCCCTATTGTGACGTCATTGTTAGGAGAGTCCAGTGCAGTCCATAGGAAATCTCAAAGCAGGTTTTGACAGCTATCAATAATTGACAGCTAACTGGTTTTCAATGATCTTTTTCAGCTAGTTCTCAAAATTGCAGTGCCTGCAGCTTTCCTGTGTCTGTAACAGAAATAAATTTCTACACAAATATCCAGGCAGTTGCCCACAACCCATAGTCCCTAGGAGGGACAATACCCTGTTTTAGCAATTTTCCTTCAGGAGAAGGAATTGTGACTCCAAATTAGTGGCAGAGCTGGAAGAGAGGGGGGGGGGGCAGTGCAGCCCAAGGCAGAAGCCACTATTAATTCACCCCTATCCAGCAGCTCAATATAAAGACATAAATACAAACGTTGCTGTAATAATCACCCTGCTATAATACTTCCCAAGAGTCCTGAGCAGCAAATAAATATTCAAGTCAAATCTCCCCCTAACTTATCTTTATGTTGATCCCCTACTAGTCCTAGTAAAATGTCATCCTCCAAATGTTTTTTTTTGGGGGGGGGGGGTTAAAAATGTTTTGATTAAAGGAGACATATAGGATAAATGAAAAAAAAAAACTAATTTTGTAGGTAATATATGGTGTTGCTTTTACATGGTGCTAAAATGAATATTATCTTTAAAAAGAGCCCCTTTATTAGAGCTCCCTATAGATGATCTCTGGTCCCTGTCTGTTTCGAATGAGGGGTGGGCGTGTCCTAACAGTCCCTGCCAGAAGCACAGTAGGAGGGGGGACAGCCAATCACAGCCCTGCAGTTACACATGCAAAGACAAGTGTTAGTTCCCTATCAGGTCCTGCTAGCTGCTGATTGGTTCCTGTCCTACAATGCAGTGAGCTGAGAGGTCGCCGGCTCCCCTGCACAGCCTGGGAATTCAGGGAGCAGGAAGTGGAAGGGAGAGATTATTAGGGTTTTTGCAGAAATATTCAATAAATCAGCCTGAAACACTACTTTTTTTAAGCACAATTCTTTTTTGTCTAAATGAGTATAATGCACTGGTATTTCTACACAAAATATCTCCTTTAAGGCCCAGATTTGGAGGCCTAACCCCCCCCCAGTCCCAGTCCCAGTCCCAGATCTGTGAAACCAATGGGCAAGGCTATTTATTTACACAACTGACCAATCAGGTGAAGGAAACACAGCATCATAAAGAAACACAGGTACAAATGCTCCCCTGTATGTAATAGTGCTACTGTTATACACCACTAGTGCCCAATACCATATACTGTAATGATAAAGACAGGGTCACACACATTGCTAGAAATAATCACAGTAATACACACATATATATATAGTAGGGGAAGGGGGCACCATGGCACAGAGACAATAATAATAACACAGAGACATGTAATAACACAGTCACGAAATAATAACATGCCAATAGGAGGGCAGAGGGCAGAATAACAGGAGCCTATGGGGTGCGCTGGGTTATTGTAGGGCCCAGAGCATGGGAAGAATGTCCCAGAATCCCTCGCGGCCCCGCAGTCAGACTGACACTGCAGCATTAGCGCCCGACTCTCGCTCCTCCCACCTCCCCGCTTTGCTCCTCCCCTCTCTCTCTCGGCAGCAGGTAGTGACTAGTGAGCTCAGTGCGGGGAGAGCAAGAGGATGGGGTCGGCTGCGTTGCTGTGTCTGCTGTTGGCGACTCTGCTTTGTCTGCTGGAGGGTCGGGTGGTGCCCGCGGCTGATGAAGGCTTTGCCGAGTGCAATGAGTTCTTCTACCAGAGCAGCCCACCCCAGGGATTCGGCGACCCTTCCCATGTCAAGATCTGCCAGAAGCACAACGGGGACAAGCTCTTCGCTACTCTGTACAGCACCAAGGACAAGATCCCCGTCTATTCCGCTTTCTCCTACAGGGAGGCTGCTGCCAGCGCTGGGGGGGACTGGCTCATTGAGCCCCAGGTAAGTGTCTGTGGGGTCGGCAACATGAACAATAACCTATGGAAATGTGGTGGTGCTGTCAGTGCAGAGGGAGCTGAGCCCCAGTTACTGGTGACTTATTGCCTTTATATAGGACTGGGGTACATGGGGTGTCACTATACACAGTGCGGGGGAGGCCCAGCAATCTGCCTAATGGGGTTCAGCTACATGAGAGCTTCCCAGAGGGCTGGGGCTCATTTCTATATCATGGGCTTCTGTATAGTGGGAAATATATAGAAAATGTAAAGATTATGGGCAGTAAATGTGACATTTCATCATGTTTCCATTCATGTGTGATGTCAAACAATCGCTCTGAGTCGATCATTGAGGGCTCATTGTTTTTATTGGAGGCTTTTTTTTATTCTGCTGGGCAGTATATGCAATATGAGCAGTATATGGAATATAAGCAGTATGAACAGTATATGCAATATAAGCAGTATCAGCAGTATATGCAATATAAGCAGTATGAACAGTATATGCAATATAAGCAGTATGAGCAGTATATGCAATATAAGCAGTATGAACAGTATATGCAATATAAGCAGTATGAGCAGTATATGCAATATAAGCAGTATGAACAGTATATGCAATATAAGCAGTATGAGCAGTATATGCAATATAAGCAGTATGAACAGTATATGCAATATAAGCAGTATGAGCAGTATATGCAATATAAGCAGTATGAACAGTATATGCAATATAAGCAGTATGAGCAGTATATGCAATATAAGCAGTATGAACAGTATATGCAATATAAGCAGTATGAGCAGTATAAGCAGTATGAGCAGTATATACAATATAAGCAGTATGAGCAGTATATGCAATATTAGCAGTATATACAATATGAGCAGTATATGCAATATAAGCAGTATGACAGTGGGGTACATGTCACTAGGAGGCTGGAAGATGTAGTTCTGCGCTGGTCTCTAGTGTAAGAGCCTGAATACTAATGTAGGGGAGCGTATCTTTTGGAAACTAAGAGGTGACCAATCTGTGAGCCTTCAACTTTTATTAAATTGCAGCTTCAAAAATCCATAGGGGGCGGCTGTTCAACAGCAGATGGCGGAATGTTGCTGTAACTAGATGTTACTGGGCCCTACAGCAAATTAATTTTAGGGCCCCCCCCCCCCAAGTATGTAGAGGTTGACCTGTTTTACCAATTTTTATTGAAATTGTATATGATTTAGATTCTCATGGGGCCCCTATACCTCCTGGGCCCCTACAGCCGCATGGTCTGCTTCCTCTGTAGTTACACCCCTGGTAGCTGTGCAGGGATTCTGGGAGTTGTAGTTTAACAGCAGCAGTAGGGACACAGTTGCTCAATCTTTGGCCTAAGCACACGCAGCATCAGCTCAAGGCACAGACTGGGGGAGATGGAAAAAACAAAAGGCAGACCCCCACGCCTCTATTGGTAATGCAATTATACGCCTTTATTGAACCCGCCTGCACATTGGCCATTCAGCTGGTGGGAGCCCTCCGGCAGTCAAAGGGTTATATCCATTATGGAGGATATGGGGGATGAGCTCATGCTGGGCAGGTGCAAGGCACGGCTATGGGTGCTGCATTGATTCCCATTACACACCAGTGCCTGTCATGTGACCACACTGCAGCGTCCAATCAGCAAAGCCCATGGATGAAACAAATGATTATTATCATTATCGCATCTCAGTGCATGGAAACAACATTTTTTTATTGCGACTCCTCAGTGTAAATAGATTTATTTATTCAGCCGGCGATGAACAAGGACCTGATTGTGAGCATGGGGAGCTTGTGATATTTGTGCAATTAACCCAGCGTCCCTGCCTGGAGCAAACCATTACAACTGAGTGGGGGGGGCACGCTAACCTGGCCTCCCCGTTAATATACAAATATATTATATTATTGCTGGGCAGATAAGATTGGTGTGGGCCAGTGCAATGCAGAAGCTTTTGCTCATTCCTCTGCCTCATTATGGAAAGGAGGAGCGAGCAGACTGGGAATTGGTTGTCATGTTGTGGCACTCACATACAATCCAGTTGGATCAATCAGAACGATTCGCCTGGGACATGAGCCTTGTATTGTTACCCCCCCCCTCAGTGCCTTGTTCTTTCCTTACTGGTATCCTGGTGCCGTTGCTACTGGGAGTGTGCCTTGGATACCAGTTATCAGCTCTTGTTTACAAGCTACGCATTCCATGAGATCTTTCTCCGTCACACTCGCTCCTGCCTAGTGATCCAGACTCACCCACCCATGCCTGGAATCCCACAGCTGATAGAGAGGAGGAACAATAGCAGAGTCATAGCATATCCCCTGCAGTGCAGCTGGGAAAAAATTGCCCTTTTTTTTTTTTTAAACTGCCATCTGCCTGACGCATTATTATGGGCCTTTGGGGCAAGAACCCTTTGCAGTCCCAGTATGTTTAGAGCTCTTAGCTGATTGCATTATTGCAACAATAAACCTGCATTTGCCCCAACCAGTGGTGTAACTATAGAGGACGCAGACCCTGCGGCTGCAGGGGGCCCCAGGAGGTATAGGGGACCCGTGAGGTCCAAATAAAGAGCAATTTCAACATTTATCGGTAAAACAGGACAACCTCTGGATATTTAGGGGGCCCTAAAATGAATTTGCTGTTGGGTCCAGTAACATCTAGTTACCCCACTGGCCCCAACCTCAGGCCTTTAGACAGGGATGTTTCATCCATATTGCAGTAAATATACATTTATGCTGCATCTTCTCCATGCTGGGACCACCCATCACTGCTAGGGGACCCCAGTTTGGGAGACGACACACACACATAGGCCCGAGGAAGAGAAGCTCGTCACATAATTGGGGGGGGGGGTGTTATATAAATAAAGGTGCTGATGCAGCAACCAATGAGGCTTTTGCCATGTATTAGTCACACTGCAGCTGATTGATCAGAACTATATTCTCTAATGTTACTGCACCAGCGCACCGTTTGCAGCTCTGTCCCCAATAGATTTCCATATCAATCTGTGACATTTATATTCAGTAAATATTATTTCAGTAAATATTACGACCGTGGAACGTGGATGAGTAGGTTGACGACAATACAACTTTCAGACAGGATTTAAAGGTTCATTTATCTCCTTATGATGAAGAGGTGCCATTCCCTATTATTTTAGGGCCCAGCCAACAACTAACAGACTGCAGTCATTACATTTATCACTGTATCCCTCCCCCAGGCTGAAAGGAAAGCAGAGCCTGCAGCAGAATTCTATGGCATTTAACTGTTCCGCTGCCGTGGTCCGAGCTACAGACCACATTTATTATGCAGCATTGTCTTCCCCATCTGCCATATTTATTCCTACACAGGGCTGCACATTCTATATCAAAGTAGAGCCGGCATATACCAGGTGCACTCCTTAAATTTATGTAGTTAAAAAGTATTGATTTAAGCAAAAAACATTACGTGTTTCAGGCCTTATATGCCTATGACTAAGTGCCCTTACGGCATGAAACGCGTAAGGCTTTGCTGTTTTTGCTTAAATACTTTTTAACTACATCAATATAAGGACTGCTGTCTGGTATGTGCCAGATCTTCACTATTTACTTGCATATCATTTGCCTCCCTGAGCTCAAGGTCTGGGGTTTGAGCACCTGGACCCCCCTTCTTTCTGGGTAATTTAACCCCCATCTTTACTATCCTTGACACTGAATGCTTCTCTATAAGCCATTTAACACTGTATATCAGTAGCACAGTTATGAAACTGCATCGTTCAGGTAATGCATTGTGGGCTTTATAATGTTCAGCAGTAGAATCAAAATATTTAGGCTGGGGCCTCACAGGAGACCAAGGATGGGATAGACCCTGATCACACAGGCAGATCTTGGCTCTCCTACAGAATTTTCCACTTGGGAAGTAGGAAAAAAAACTCAATTAGTGCACAATTAAATGAATGAATGATAATTTGTGAGCGCGCTCTTGCCTTTGGGAAATAGAAGCGAGCTAATTATGAAATTCCGGAGATCCCCTGCACGGATACAGCTTGTTGTACTCAACTCGACAGCAGTGACACGGAACTTGGGTTTGAGGATGGGAAATACAGTGATGATATATTTAGAGGTAACACACTTGTGCTCATCGGGGCCCAAACACAGAGCACTTGCACATGTACTAGTGCCATAGTGGGTATCACTTCTACACAACACCAGCATTATCCTACTAGTGACACACAGCAACACTACATGAAAAACTGTCAATCACTGGAGAACTGTGCAGATAATCAGAGAGACAGTCTAATGCTGCAGATTGTACAGGCCCTGTCTCAGTCAGTATTGAAAGTCCAATGCTCACAGTCATCAGATCAGTCTACAGTAGTGCTCACAATAGTAATGGTTCCACACTTATTTAGTTGAAGCCCCACTTTGAGGTCCAAATTTGGTGGAGTGTCTTGCCTACTAAGGTTCCAAATAAAAGTAACATTATTGTCATCAGCCATTCAGCAATAGTTCCAAGAATAAATAGTTCAGAAGCGTTGACCCAAATTCTTACTGAAATTGACCATCGAGCTGGACTGAGAGCAGAAATGGGGCCTTCCTCCAAAATAATACCGCAATCGACCTTAAAGGGATCCTGTCATGTTTTTTTCAAAACATATCAGTTAATAGTGCTACTCCAGCAGAATTCGGCACTGAAATCCATTTCTGAAAAGAGCAAACAGATTTTTTTATATTCAATTTTGAAATCTGACATGTTGCTAGACATATTGTCAATTTCCCAGCTGCCCCCAGTCATGTGACTTATGCCTGCACTTTAGGAGAGAAATGCTTTCTGGCAGGCTGCTGTTTTTCCTTCTCAATGTAACTGAATGTGTCTCAGTGAGACATGGGTTTTTACTATTGAGTGTTGTTCTTGGATCTACCAGGCAGCTGTTATCTTGTGTTAGGGAGCTGTTATCTGGTTACCTTCCCATTGTTCTTTTGTTTGGCTGCTGGGGGGGGGGGGAAGGGAGGGGGGTGATATCACTCCAACTTGCAGTACAGCAGTAAAGAGTGATTGATGTTTATCAGAGCACAAGTCACATGACATGGGGCAGCTGGGAAATTGACAATATGTCTAGCCCCATATCAGATTTCAAAATTGAATATAAAAAAATCTGTTTGCTCTTTTGAGAAGGTTGCCTCACAAGGAAACTTCGGGCGACTTCAAAAAACAAAGTGCTCCGAGTGCCATCCCGCTGGGATTAACATTCTAGCCAATGGGAGGCAGTTCAGGCAGATTAGTCCCCCCCCCCCGAAGAAGAGGCAGTTTATCGCCGGGCGACTAAATCTCTCCAAATCTGAGCGTGTCTCTGCTCTAAAGGGGTTGTTCACATTTGAGTTAACGTTTAGTATGATGCAGAGAGTGATATTCTGAGACAATTTCCAATTGGTTTTCATTTTTTATTATTTGTGGTTTTTGAGTTATTTAGCTTTTTATTCGGCAGCTCTCCAGTTTCAGCCATCTGGTTACTAGGATCCAAATTACCCTAGCAACCATGCATTGATTTGAATAAGAGACTGGATAATGTTACTAGAGAAATGTTACTAAGAAAGAAACATTTGATGATTGCAGATGTTTCTTTAGTTTCTCCCATACACGGATATTTTCTTTGATGCAGTAACAGAGGGTGTGTGGCTGCTGGTTCTGTTATCTCTATAAAGCCAAAAGATATTGTTTTTTCTGTTACAACTTCAGCCGCTGTCTTGGGGTTTTATCAGCAATATCTGTATTTTGCAGTCAGGTCCCAGCATTTGAGATAGAGATGGATATCTCCTTGTGTATGTGCAGTCCATATGGGGTTGTTCACCTTTGAGTTCAATTATATTATGATGTAGAGACTGATATTCTGATACCATTTCCAATTGATTTTCATTTTGTATTATTGATTTATTTCGCTTTTTATTCAGCAGCTCTCCAGTTTACAATTTCAGCAATCTGGTTGCTAGGATCCAAATTCCCCTAGCAACCAGGCACTGATTGGAATAAGAGACTGGAACATGAATAGGAGAGGCCTGAATAGAAAGATGAGTAAAAAAAAAAGTAGTGATAACAATACATTTGTAGCCTTACAGAGCATTTGTTTTTTAGATGGGGTCAGTGACCCTCATTTGAAAGCTGGAAAGAGTCAGAAGAAGGCAAATCAGAAACAAAAACACATAAATAATGAAGACCAATTGAAAAGTTGCTTAGAATTGCTAATTCTATAACATACTAAAAGTTTACCCCTTTAAAGTTCCTCCCATTCATCTGGGCCCCCCTTAGTTTATAGTTAAGATACAGGAATTCTTAATGTATCATTTAGCCATAGTTCCATGAATATGTAGGACAGCAAATTCACTTAGGGTCAGGGCACACGCTCAGATAAGGGGAGATTAGTAAATGTAAATCTCTGGCAGGATGGCTCTTGGAACGTTTCGTTTACCAAAGTCGCCCAAAATGAAGCGTTCTGAAACGCTGAAGCGTTCCGAGTGCCATCCTGCCGGCAATTTACATTCTTGCTGGGGGAGGAAGTTCAGAACTTCGGGCGAGTTCGGAAAACGGATCGCTCCGAGAGCCGTCCTGCCAGAGATTTACATTCTAGCCGGCGGGAGGCAGTTCGGGAGATTAGTCGCCCCAAAGAAGAGGAGATTTGTCGCCGGGTGACTAATCTCCCCAAATCTGAGCATGTGCCCTGACCCTTAAATTCCAAATCCCACCCTAGCTGACCGTCTAACTGGGCTTTCAGGTATATCCAGAAGAATAAACAGGCACCCAATGTCTTCAGGCTGAACTATGTCCCAGCCAGTCCCACAGTCTAGAGGCTTCTCCAGCACAAGGAACGTTTGCTTCTGGTATTCTCTATAGAGCCGCAGACATTGCACAATTACTATCATTTGCTGCTTCCACAACCTGATTAACTTGAAGCTCTTGTTTCATTGCCCCGAGGTTATGGGTGTGAGCTGGGCAGGACGGCTCATTGCACAGGCCCTTCTGATGAACTCAGTCTGGAATTATTATTATATGTATTTATATGTTTTTAGTAAATATAAAGATGGAGGCAAAGGTTACATATATATAATGGCAGCTTTTACATCTCAGAGGGATGCTGGGAGTTGTGATTGGCAGGTTGCCTGGTAGTGCTGGGGTCTTTGGTTTGATCCAGAATGTGTTTGTTCTTCCCATCTCTGCATAGA
>CM076674.1:18476120-18483620 GCA_038501925.1 Xenopus petersii
GGATCATTCTCGGTTGCATCGTTTGCAGGCAGCAGCTTTTTCCAGAGGTTTGTAGGACAGTCTGAGGGATACGAAGGCTAATCCGAGATAGGGATCAGAATTCGGTCAATAACGTTGATTGATTATTTTATTCTGGCACTTTACTGAAAGTCATTTGTATTTTCTGTGGGATACATACCGATTTACTTTTTGGTTTTTTTTTTGTCATGTAGATCTTACGTTTTGTATCCATGAAAATTCCTTTATATGGGACACAGGCTTTGAGTAAATTGGCCAGGAACGGGCAGCTGCTTTGGCTCTTATCCATCTGGGTTATGGTGATTTGGGAACTTATTTTGGGGTTGTTTATTGGGGCTCTGTGGCAAACTATTAGAAACAAACTCTGTATTCAATATGGTTTGTGTTGAAGGGTGAAGCAGGTATTTTTTCTTCTCATTAAATGTCCCATGCAGAACGACCCAATACAGAATACACAGATGTCTCCTGACCTTCCCATCAGCAGCTTAATAATAATAATAATAATAGAAATAAAAAAATATTGAATTGTATGCCAATTAGAGATTGCAGTTGTATGGATTCAGGCTAGAGAGTTTTCACATCTAAATATAGGAAATCAATGACTTTGTAGGTTCCTAGTTGATGAGAGGGATTGGATCTCATTTCCAAAGTCAAAGCATTAAATCCAGGATAAAGCTGGCGTGTGCCATAATGCTGCCTAATCCACAGGCACTGAAATGTCATAGGGAGGGCAAAGCAGAAATAGGCACCAGCTCTGGATGTGTCCCCTGTTCTATCTGGTGGAGCAATGGCCCCATACAGTCAATTGCATAGTAAGGGTTTGGGATTCATTCTACCTGATTGCGTTATAATACATAGAATTTAGACTAGAATCATAACGCTCCAATTCACTTGAGCATTCCTGCAGAATTTGCAGAATATAGAGTCCCCAACCAGTAGCTCGTGAGCAACATGTTACTCACCAACACCATGGATGTTGCTCTCAGTGGCCTCAAAGCAGGTGCTTGTTTTTGAATTCCGGGCTTGGAAGCAAGTTTTTCATTGCATAAAAACTAAGTATAGTTCCAAGTAGAGTCTCCTGTAGGCTGCTAGTCCACATAGGGGCTACTAAATGGGCAATCAGCCCTTATTTGGCACCGCAAGGGACTTTTTCATGCTTGTGTTGCTCCCCCACTCTTTTTACGTCTGCATGTTGCTCACGGGCAAGAAAGGTTGGGGATCCCTGAGAGGATGGGGCTGTCATCTTACCTGGCTCCTCTGGGCGGAACAACTGCACCCCCTATGGATCCTTGTTAGGGAATTATATTAAAAGGAAGGTGATCAAGAGACAATGGAAGTTTAGGGAAGACTGAAAGTGCACAAGGAACTAGTAAAGAACTAGTGCAGATCTGGGCTTGCGGGACACACCGGGTTTTTGGTGTCCTGCAAACACCTTCATAAAGGCTAAAGGTAATAAAGAAAAGCGAGCAGAAGGGGCAGTGAGGGTGAATTTCTTTTGGGGGGAGGGGTAGGCAAATTGGCTTTAATTTTTAGTACACAGTTTTTTTTAGAGGAAACAGATGAAAATAACCAAAAAAAGATCAAATTATTGTAACATGGTTTAGACCTCCTTGTGCCACATGAGCTGCTCTTAGGTTTTCGGATCATAGTTGTGTAATCACATCTTCATAGAAACTAAAGGGAATAAAGGGAAGGGAACATTTAGAAAAAAGGGCAGTGAGGGTGACTTTATTTGGGAGGGAGGGGTAGGCAAATTGGCTTTAATTTTCAGTGAACAGTTTTATTTAGAGCATGTAGAAATTGAGCAGGCACTTCTAGGAACCAATCTTCCAGGCAGACTTTTCAGTTAAAAAGTATTTATTTATTGGAGAGCACTAGGACACAACGTAATGCGTTTCGTATCAACAGGATACTTAATCATAGGCTTAATCATAGAGCCTATGAAGTGCCTGCTCAATATCTACATACGGTTTTCCGCTCCCTCAGCTGAAGGTTCAGGGCGGTGCACCTGGACCCCTTCCTTAAACTGCTGAGTGTTTTTCACTTAGAGACCTGAAAAGACTTACTACAATTTACCCATCGGTGTTTATGAACCTAATTCAGTTTTTTTTAGAGCAAACAGATAAAAAAAAAACCCAAAATAAATGTGTCAAATTATTCTAACATGGTTTAGACCTCGTGAGCTGCTCTAAGGTTTTTGGATGATAGTTTTGTTATCACGCCGAGAGTGTTCCACCAATCCCAGGACATTGCTCCTATAATTTCTCCCTTTACTTTTGCAAATATATTCTATGTTGTTACTCAAGTGCTCTCCCCGTGTTTCCTAGACCAATATAAGTCTGACTCGGGAGACGCTCAGAGTTTCCTAACCTTGTAATACCCGTGTTCCGGTCAAGTGGTTGTTAACGAGTAGTAGGAAACTTTAGTTCGACTCTATAATCATAGGAGGGTGCAAGTGTCCATGTTCCATGTACAGAGAATTCGCCATAGTCACGGAACCGATACATTCTAGGTTTGGATCGCTGCTTCTCGCCTTATGGACTTTGCCTTTTTTATTTGCTGACATTGATTGTTTCTTTGTTTTCTTTGAATAATATGTACCTTTGTTCTGTATTGCACTGATGAGAGATGAGAACAAGTGGACTTTTTACCGATACCTGTAATTGTATTAATATTAAAAATGGGGGAGGGGGGGTCAGAATCTGATTTGCAAAGTGATGGATGAATTGGGCCATCATTATTTATTGTATTTTGTATACAGCCCTGCGACTGGTCTCTTGTAGTTACGATTCATAAAGTAGTCTGCTTTCTGCATGCCATACTGTTTGCCCTGGATAGAGATGCCCCACGTACCTAGATGGCAGATGGAGGCTTCCAAATTGTCCTCCCTCACCCCAAGAATGGGATGGGAACAGACTTCCCATCTTACCAAATGATATTTGTATGGCCTAGGATAATTGTAGGGTATTTGTACAGCCAATGAGAGGGGATTTTGTCATGGTCTATTATAAACACAATAAAAGGATTATGGGAAGCTCTTGGCCAGTCTGAGAAATGAGCAGCATAGAAAAGGCTTAAACTACAAACTGATACAGTAACACTTTCTAGGAATGTAGGGTTCACAAAGCAAAAAGGTGAATAATAATGAAACTACCTGTTCTAGTAACTCTATTAAAAGTGTTACTAATAACCCAGTTTTGCTTAGTAATCCTGGTTAACCTTTCTCTAAATCTGATACATTAGTTGCCGGCATTGCTCTTCGTTTTGGACTCTATTGAGCATAATCCCTGAATCCAAGCTGGTACAATTTGATACATTAGTTGCTGCTATTTCTTTCAGTTTTGGCCTCTACTGATTATGCTCCCTGAATCCAAACTGTTACATTCTGATACATTAGTTGCCGGCATTTCTCTGAGTTTTGGCCTCTACTGAGCATAATCCCTGAATCCAAGCTGGTACAATTTGATACATCAGTTGCTGCCATTTCTCTCAGCTTTTGTCTCTACTGAGCATTCTCTCTGAATCCAAGCTGTTACAGTCTGATACATTAGTTGCTGGCATTTGTTCCAGCTTTGGACTCTACTGAGCATGCTCCCTGAATCCAACCTGGTACAATTTGATACATTAGTTGCTGCCATTTCTCACAGCTTCAGCCTCTACTGAGCATGCTCCCTGAATCCAAGCTTTTACAGTGTGATACATTAGTTGCTGGTGTGTCTGAGCTGCTTTTGTGAAACACCAGCAACTAATGCATCTAATTGTATTGGCCACCTGATTTCCTGTTACTGGAGCCAGAGGGGATCCAAAGCAAATGCCTTCTCTCTATCCTACAGGAGTTGCACTGGGTTTCCAATACAGTATAAAGTTGGGGGTTAAAGTAATATGTAACGTGATGCAGGTCCAGCGGGGGGACATTTAACTGGTCTGCTGTGGGTTAATATAACTTTACACCTGTTATTACATAACCCCCTTTTTTTTGTATCACATATGTATTTCGATTGGACGTTTGTGTGTTTCTGGTCGTGCGGCCGGACTGTACTTGTACATACTGTCAGTATTGCTTGCTTCGTTTACTCAACTCCCGACGTTTTTTTGTCATTTCTTAAACACCCAAATGGAAGCTTTTAGGCTGTGCACTTTTTCTCAAACAATAAATTAGAATTTGCGTACCTTCATTACGACCTACCCGTGTGCTGCTTTTCCATTGGTCATTAGCATGGGGACCTGGTGAAGAAACCTGATTGGTGGGAAGGGCTCAGCCCATTGGTGTTTGTGTCTCAGGGTTAATGGGAGTGGGGGCACTTCACATATAAGAGCTGCCGAGTGTTTGCAGAGGGAACACGCGATGTGCTGACAATGGCTTCAAATTGTGGAGCAGTGTTAGTCTATATAAATGGAAATAAATGTAAAATGTTCCTCTCTTTTATATCATGCTTAAAGGGCATGTAAAGTGTAAAATAGAATAAGGCTAGAAATGCTGTATTTTGTATACTAAATATAAACATGAACTTACTGCACCACAAGCCTAATCAAACAAATAATTTATGCTTTCAAAGTTGGCCACAGGGGGTCACCATCTTGTAACTTTGTTATACATCTTTGCAAGACTAAGACTGTGCACATGCTCAGTGTGGTCTGGGCTGCTTAGGGATCATCATAAACAAAGCTGCTTGAGTTCTGCATAGCTGGGAAGTAAGGCGGAGGCTCCCCCTGCTGTTCATAAGTATGATTGTTTCCCTGCTCAGCAGTTAGGGACCATCTGACAATTCCTATCCACAGCAGTAAATGAAGGGAGAATTTCACTGCATACAGTCAGGTTTCTTATAAAAGTGGTACACATTTTTAAATTAAAGTATATTGGATATAGATTTCTTTTTCATTAAAGAAAGTAAAAATGGGATTTTATTTTTTTGCCTTTACATGCCCTTTAAAGAGCCATTGTATCCTTCATAACGGTAAGTCACAGGGCTCGGTGCACCCATGCTTAGAGGCACATTTATCAAAGGTCGAATTTCTAATTCATGTGAGTTTTTAAAAACTCCCATGAACTCGAAATTCAACCAATCTAAATTTATAAAAAAAAAAGAAAAAAACTCGAATGTCAGGAAGGCTGCAACAACTCCAAGTTGATCCCAGGACGTCTCCCATTGACTAAAACAGCAATACGACAGGTTTTAGGTGGAGAATAGTCGAACTTGAGTTCTTAAAGGGCCAATGTATGATAAATGTCGAAAATTTGATTTGCTTTTTTTTTTAAAAAAAAAAAAACATTTGAATCGAATTTGAACAATTTCCTAGTCTAATTTGACAGTTTTGGTCATAAAAAAAACCTTGAAAATTCGAATTTCGAAATTTTAATTTTCAATTTGACCCTTGATGAATCTGTCCCTTGGAGTAAGAACCCTTTTTATGATAAGGCAATCTTCCATAGACTCCATTTTAATCAAATAATTAAAATGTTTAATAATGATTTCCTTTTTTTCTGTAATAATAACACAGTAGCTTGTACTTGATCCCAACTAAGATATAATTAATCCTTATTGGAAGTAAAACCAGCCCTTTGAGTTTAATACATGTCTAATTTTTTTTAGCAGGTTATGGTAAGGAGATCTAAATTATAGAAACACGCCATATCTGTTAAATCCCTAAGCATTATGGATAACAGGTCCCATACCTGTATTTGGGAGGCTCATTATCGAATCAGCTCCTTGTTCCTGTATTATCTGCTATGTGCCACTCTAAAGGGGTCAGTCGCAATTTTTAGCAAGAGAAACTCTGCAGCTGCAATAAGCCTGGATTTATGGGGGTCAGATTTATGTGGGTTAACAAATATGGCTTACTAGTACAGTGCACTTGCAGTTGAACTGACCCTTAAAGGAGAACTAAATCAAAATTATAGAAGTCGCTAGGAATGTTGTACATGATGTTTTGTGCTTCTGTACTAGCCCAAGGCAACCACAGCCCTTTAGCAGTAAAGATCTGTGTCTCCAAAGATGCCCCAGTAGCTCCCCATCTTCTTTTCTGCTGACTCACTGCACATGCTCTGTGCTGCTGTCACTTACTGAGCTTAGGGACCCACTCACAATATACAGTACACATAGAATAGAAATGTCACAATATAAGGCTGATTAGTAATTAATACAGATAATTACTACATGGCAGCACAGAAACCAGTGCAATTAGCATCAGAATTTAATAATCAGCAAACTTGTAGCATCAGCTTATATTACAGGGGAAGCTCATTTTCTGCTGGATAATTAGTGACGAGCCCTAAGCTTAGCTTCTCAACAGCCAATCAGAACCCACTGAGCATGTGAGTGTCACAGACACTTTCCAAGATGGTGACCCCCTGTGACAAGTTTGAAGTCCTGGATCATTGCTGCTATTGACAAGCTGACACTTTAGGCTGGTGCAATAAGTTCAGTGTATAAAATATGGCATTTTTAGCCCTATTCATTTTTAGGGTTTAGTTCTCCTTTAAATTCTTCCAGACATAGGGGCTGGTTTGGAGGGACTGTGGGGAAACGATGTAAATAGCTCCCTTGCCTTGGGTGCCAAAGTTAAGTTTCCCAGGTTGCACTTCAGTCTGTATCTCCTTCCCATGAACATTGTAGTTCAACACATTAATTCTGCCCTGTATGTTCTATTCTTCTGTCTGTGACATGCGAGCACAAATGACACGGAGCAGCTGGTGAGCTGGGGGATCATTCCATCGCTGGGAGGAAATAAAACTAATCATGTCACACTCATTAAATATTAATGCCAATGAAATGCATGAAACTAAAGAAGCATAATGAACATTTCATGAGGCAAAGGATCCTTTTTGCTCCCCATGGGCCTCCTGTTTATTGACAGGATTATGTCTCTGCAGCGGCCGGAGCCATTACTGTGCCCTGCGGGGGGCGTTCTATGTCACGCCTTCGTATTAAAGGCAAAATATTCCCACCCCCCAACAAAATCTTCATTGGAATTATTGGGCATATATACACTGATGGCAGCAGGGGGTGTTTTATAGAGAGGGTTTCAGTGGTGGGGATTTATGTAAATTTAGGTGTGAATTACAGGGAACCCGAGACTGGATTCTTAATGCAAGGGGGCAAATCATGTTGACTCCCCAAATATCCCCCCAATAAGTTGCTGTGTCTGTACCCGCATCAGGAAGTATCAGCCCTCCAGCTGTTTTGGCTGGTCCTGATTCTCAAAGGCTAGAGCCAGATGATGCGTGCCATTGCCCTGCTTCTCCCGTTGCCTTTTGAACTGCGGGCAGATTTTGGCGCAAAATGGAAAATGTGTTTCTGCACCGAAATGCGCTGCTTTTGCCTGCACCCAACAATGCGTCCGGCTGCAGGTAGAGCAGGAGACGAGAAGCAGACGGAAGCAGATTATTGGCCAAGATCTGCAGCAGTCTGACCCTAACCGAACACTGCCTGGTTGTCCAGTAAGTTTTTCTATTGTAAATATATATGTAGGGCGTGCGCACTC